>KZ807239.1:80419-97685 GCA_000696205.2 Oncopeltus fasciatus
TATTATATGATATTATTGCATATATATTTATGAAATCTTGTAGCATATGAAATCATTTGGAAGTAAAGCTCAATCTACACTTTGTCTTTCTTGTTTTTTGTGTATTACAAATTGGTGCTCGGAAGGCCTCCTGATGTATTCTTCAAGCAGCCGTTCAAATGGTTGCATTTTAAAGGATTTAAGTAAAAGATTAAAAATTAATATTTTAGATTTTTAAATCCTTGTATTTGAAGTTGAGTTTGCTTTTGAATCCAAGCTAAGAATCACAAGAATAGAATACAGAGATATACATAGAAGCTTTTTGAACAACCACTGGAATGGGCTTCCTATATAAAGGGGGTCTTCTGTTTGGCCAGCCCATTTTGTCTAAAGAACAGAGTTCTTAGAGTGGTGATAGCTTCTACTATTGGGCTGTTTTTTTTTCTGATCTGATAATATAGTGAGATTGGCAAAATGGCCTTGCCTATAGAAAGGGAAGAATGCTGCACTAACTCTGGTGTCATTGTGTGGACCATGAAAAGGGATGAGGCGGATGAAAGAGCTTGACTGAATAATTATCATTAAGAGTTTGCAAACTCTTACAATAATTTGGTCCAGAGATGTTTATTTTATGATGTTTTGTTCCATCTTTACCTTCTTAGAAGTTTTTGTCCTATATCTCTTTTTAAATTTATTTTATTGCAAGTTTTCAAATTTAAGTCTTGTTACTCATTTTCTTTGAGTTAAAAAAAATCAAATTAGTTAATCCTCTTTAGTGATCTTGTTTACTTATATTTTTGAATAGTAGTAATGGTTTTATTATTCAATAAAATTAACATTTTGTTATTTCAATCATTATTAAATCATTACACTTTTAATGTTAATAAGTTTTTAAGCTCTAAGAAAATAATTATGAAGTATAGTAGGATGAATATTTGTAAACATTAGCTTGTGTATTCCCAACTATACTGAGCTATGAAATATTGTATATAAAAAAAAATTCATGAAATTGTAACTCATTTCAGTGGAAAGTCCTAGATTCTTCCAATAGCTTCCCTAAGTCATCTCTGCATATAATACACGTCAGGTGCATTATATTGAGCAGTGATCCTAAATTTATGAACTTGACCACTTTACCAAAGTTAAAAAGCACTATATTGATGGGTTCCAGGCTATGGTACCTTTTCTGAAGCCATGTACTTAGTATTCCCCTCATGTACTTATAAAAAATAGCTCCTGACTCCCAGGATATCTTTCATATCTCAACTCTAAAAAGGCCTTACTTTTATTTTGCTCTTCTATTCTCTTATCATAACAATGTTTTTAGTTACCAAAACTAATGGGTATTAAAATTTATTTATGTGTGTGTGTATATTTTTTGTGAGCAATACATTTAAATGATTATGCTCTTCTGTGATTTTGAAAAGGAGAGTTTTTTTTTACCGTAGTTATTATTATTTGATGATTTTAGTTGGGGTTCGGTTAAGGTAGATCCAAAAAAAATACAAATTTTCAAAAAATATATTTTTTTAAAAAGATTATCTGCCAACATTTCGGCTTACATTGTAAGCCATCTTCAGAGCTATAGAAATAAAATGTCATGAGACTAAAATAATAATTTACAATAATATAATACAGAATTACCATAATGTAAAGTGATATAAAAAGTATGAATGTAGAAAGCTATGTAAGAGAATTTAAAATTTTTTTTAAAAAAACATGCAGACAACAACTTATTAAAAAATAATTGATAACATTAAAACAGTAATTTGCCACACCTACCTATCATGAAGATGAGAGTGGACATACTGTCCCTAAGTTCACATTTCCATGACTGAGGGTAAATATAATTTTTCCGATACACACCGTGGTAGGTAGAAGGGTGGGGGGAAGGTAAGAGGCGGAAGGTACAAAGGGCCTTAAATTGGCCTGTTTCAAAAGAGGGCAATAAAAAGGACAAAGGAAAAGATGAAGGGTATTAATGGGAATAGGTAATTTTGTAACTGGGAACAATGTTTGACAGGTTTATTGAGAAGGAGGGCTGATGCTTTTTAGAATGTTGAAAATGTTTGAATAAGAAGTTCACGTAGGCTTCCACAGTCATCAGATGTATGTAAAGTTTTTTCCGGGTTGGGCCGTGTAAAGTTTTTGATGGTTGCCGAGCTTTCGCACATCTTGTGATGGCTTCTTCAGGGCTGAATAGAGAATGAGAGCTGTCTTCAAATCCAGGGGTATTTATACCCGGCGCTGTCCGGTCCTTGGGCGAAGCCTGTCTTCCCATTGGTTGATCCTGTTTTCCTGCTCGCTGATTGGCTGGATCCTCTTATCGATTGGTTGGACCCTCTTATCGATTGGTTGGACCCTCTTATCGATTAGTTGGACACTCTTATCGATTAGCGCTGGTTTCCAATTCTTGCTGAGCCTGTATCCATCCTCCCTGTTGATATTCCTAGGATTTTTCGCTATTTCGATGGCTTCTCTGATGGTCCGTCGATAGTAGTTGTTTTCCCGGGCCAATATTGAAGCATCTTCGAATTTGATGTGGTGGCTGGTGTTAGCGAAATGTTCTGCTAGAGCTGACTTTTCTGTACGTCCGTGTTTGATGTCTGCAATGTGTTCTTTTAGGCGTGTGTCGATCGTCCTTCCAGTCTCACCGATGTAAGTAGTTCCGCAGGAGCAGGGAATCTTGTATATTCCTGGAGTCCTAAGTCCAAGCTTATCCTTAGGTTTCGGAAGGATGTCTGTTATTTTTCTGTCGGTGCAGAACGTTGTTCTTATCTGGTGGTTCTTGAGTATACGGGCGATCTTCTCCGTTGTCCCTTTGACGTAGGGGATGGTCACTTGTCCTCGGAATTCTTCTTTTCCTTCCCGCTCTTCCCTGTTGCGCTGCCGATTTCTCTTTCTCTGGACCCTGTTGATAGTGTTGCGGTCATAGCCATTTTTCATAAAGGCGGTCTTCAAATGTCTTCTTTCTTTCGGCAGTTGGGCAGGTTCTGAAAGTATCTCCGCTCTGTGGAGTAAAGCGCCGATGACTCCTTCTTTCTGAGCCGGGTGGTGGTGTGAAGTGGCATGCAGGTATCTGTCGGTATGGGTGGGTTTCCTGTAGACTGAGTGGCTCAGGAGGTGATCCTTCTTTTCCACGAGGACGTCCAAGAACGGTAGTCTTCCTTCCTCTTCAAGTTCCATGGTGAATTGGATGTTCTCGTGCACGTTGTTCAAGTGTTGTAGGAACCCTTCCAGCGAGTCTCGGCCGTGTCTCCAGATGACAAACGTGTCGTCGACGTACCGATACCAGCAGACCGGCGCTTGTGGTGCAGAGCGGAGAGCCCTCTGTTCGAAGTCTTCCATGTACAGATTGGCTGCGAGTGGACTTAGTGGCGAACCCATGGCTGCTCCTTCAAGTTGCGAGTAGTACTCGCCGTTGTAGAGGAAGTAGGTCGATTGGAGACTCAACTTTGCCAGATTAAATTCTTCTTTTGTGAGGAGTTTCTTCATCAGGTTCAAAGTTTCTTCAACGGGGACCTTGGTGAATAAGGACTTCACGTCGAAGCTAACGAGGATGTCCTGTGCTTCAATTCTGATTTCTTGAAGAATGCTGACAAAGTGTTTGGAGTTCCTAATATGGTGTTCAGTATTACCGACGTGAGGCTTCAGCTTCTCTGCGATGTACTTTGCTATGTTGTATGTTGGTGAGCCGATAGTCGAGACGATAGGCCTCATGGGTATGCCTTCTTTGTGTATCTTCGGCTGTCCGTAGAGTCTTGGCGGGACAGGATCTGATATCTTGAGTGGCTTTTTCTTCATCTGTTCGTCGTTGCTTGAGTTGATTATGGAGACGATCTGCTGGTTGATGGTCTTTGTAGGATCTTTCTCAAGCTTTTTGTAGGTGTCGTCATCGAGGAGTGCCCGCATCTTCTCCACGTAGTCTTCTTTTCTCATAATGACGGTGGCGTTGCCCTTATCGGCCAGGGTGATGACCAAATCATCTCGTTTCCTCAGGTCGTTTAGTGCCTTGAATTCTTCCTTGCTGAGGTTCGGCTTGGGTGGCTTAGCCTTCCTTAGAGCATGACTGACGTCCTGTCGGATAGTCTCAGCTGCTTCTGGTGCAAGGTTCATGATGCAAGCTTCGACGTTTGTTATAATTTTCTCTGTAGGAATCCGACGTGGGGCGATGGCGTAGTTGAAGCCTTTCTGTAGAACCTGAAGTGTCTCTCTCGGAAATTTTTCATTCGTGAGGTTCACAACAGTCTTCTTTAGAGAGTCTTCATATATGTTGTTGAGAGTCGTCTTAGATGTTATGAGTTTTCTAAACTTCTTCTTTTGAGAGTCGGTGTGTTTGACAAAATCCCGCTGAGCTGCTTCCCAGGTGAGGCGGTCAATCTTGTCCCAATCTTCCTTAGATACAAGATTTGAAAGCAGAATATGGTCCCAAAAGAGTCTCTTCTCAATCGAAGCAAGTTCGGATCGAGTCTCGTTTATCTGTGCCTTGAGTATTATCTTCGAGGATCTTGCCAATATGTTCTGAATGCGGTGACTGCTCCCTTTCTTTGTCACCTTGGAACACGTGGGTAGAACGTTGTGGTCTCTGCATCTCTTAAGAAATGCCAGTTGTGCCAGGAGTCTTATCTTCTTCGATCTGGCTTTGTCGATGCTCTTCATCCTCTGAACAACATCCTCCCCGTACAGGTTGGTAAGATGTTCACGTAGGCTTCCACAGTCATCAGATGTATGTAAAGTTTTTTCCGGGTTGGACCGTGTAAAGTTTTTGATGGTTGCCGAGCTTTCGCACATCATGTGATGGCTTCTTCAGGGCTGAATAGAGAATGAGAGCTGTCTTCAAATCCAGGGGTATTTATACCCGGCGCTGTCCGGTCCTTGGGCGAAGCCTGTCTTCCCATTGGTTGATCCTGTTTTCCTGCTCGCTGATTGGCTGGATCCTCTTATCGATTGGTTGGACCCTCTTATCGATTGGTTGGACCCTCTTATCGATTGGTTGGACACTCTTATCGATTAGCGCTGGTTTCCAATTCTTGCTGAGCCTGTATCCATCCTCCCTGTTGATATTCCTAAATGTTTGAATAAGTTAAGGAAATTTGTTCTATGTCCATTCTGTCGTTAACTGGATAGTGTTGTAGGTTAATGTGAATGGGTGAACGGTTTCAGACAAAAGGCGTTTGTGTTCATAGTGTTCAGTGGAAAGAAAGGTTATGTTCTCAAAGTCAATTGTGTGTTCTTCATGGGCAGTTTTTATTAGTTTATTCTTTATGTCATTTTTATGGTTATTGATTCTACAGGAAATAGGGTTTTTTGTTTGTTCAATGTAAGAACCATGGCAATGAGGTGTGGAACAGGGAATTTTGTGGACGACATTAGTTCTGTTAGGAAGGAAGAATGGGGTCTTTGAGGATGGTGTAAATAGATTTTAATTTGTTATTGGTGGAAAAAGAAAGCTTAAGGTTAGGGAAAGTTTTTCTGAGAGATTTCTTAATATTTTCAGAAAGTTTTGGTGTATAAGGAAGAGAACGGAAAACAAGGTCGTTATTTTGGGGGAGGGGGGATAGTTGGAGAAGTGGAATTAAGGTTATTTCCCATAGCCAGACCGTTAATCTGGTTATAGTATTTAAAATTGTTTTAAAATTCTCTTACATAGCTTTCTACATTCATACTTTTTATATCACTTTACATTATGGTAATTCTGTATTATATTATTGTCAATTATTATTATATTCTCATGACATTGTATTTCTACAGCCCTGAAGATGGCTTACAATGTAAACCGAAACGTTGGCAGATAATCTTTTAAAAAATACATTTTTTTTTAATTTGTATTTTTTTTTTTTTTTTTGGATCTACCTTGACCGAACCCCAACTAAAATCGTCTAATAAATCGGTGTCTAACTTTATATGAATAAAGTTAGAAATATAATAAAAATTTATAACTTTGATTAAATTATTGTATAAATGAGGAAAAGTTTTCCTATGGGTGATGAAGTGTTAATGTATTATACTGGAGAAATTAGTCATGGTTACGGCCAGGATCAGAAAAATAAAATATTCCAAAATTGTTGGGTAATTATTTAATTATTGCTGATGTTTCGTCTTAACTTGTAAGTCATCAGAGAGATGTGACCATAAACCTCCCTCGGAGATTTCTCCAGACATCACTATTGCTGATGATGACTTACAAGTTAAGTTGAAACATTGGCAATAATAAAATAATTATCCAACAGCATTGTAATTAAGACATATTAAAAATGTATGAATCTTAATATATTTGTATTTTTAGTGTCTTATACATTTTACAATGTTCTATAGGCCACAGGTTTTAGTTTTTCACAACAAAATTTGGCATGTCACTTGTAAACACAAAACAAATGCTTTTGTTAATGGCTATGAACCACTCAAGGGTGAAGGTGTTGTGAGAGAACCATTAGATAGTTTACATAAAATAAAATAATGTTATTTATGTTTATGTTATTTTCTATCATTTATATTCTTTTAAAAAAAAAACTCATATTTAGAAAGATATTAATTTGTTGAGTTTCCCACATTAAAAAATTATAAATTAAATTGGATATTTATGCTTTGTTTTGTGAATTGTTATGCATATTTGTTTTTGGTCGAAATCAAGTAAGGAAGTGGGAATTGTTAAGAAGGATGCCAAAATAAATAGTCATTAGTATCTTCGTTATTATTAGAGTTATAAAAAAATGATGAAATATAATAGAAGCAAAATTTAATTTTCTATCATTTATGCTCTGTAACATTTTTACAAAGGCACACAATAAGACTGAATTTTAAAATTAACTGGGACGAGATGGTTGACTTACCCCTCTAGTTTGCACTAATCTTCATCCTTAGAGACTGTAATACATTCATTGTTCTCTTGGCCTTTTGAGGCATGATTCTTCTGGTCCTCTATTCCCATTTGTAGAATGATGGGAAGCCTACTTAGTTTAATGTGTATCAGAGTTGTATTTGTTTCTTAGTTAACATCAGGAAATTTACATGACAGAAAATTCAAATTGAAATATTCATTATCTACAAAGCTGAGGAATATTCTTAGTTTATGTAGCTCCTGTATGTCAGAATTTTTTGATATGTAACTGTATTTTTCCAATCTTTTCTTCCCAGGTTGTAAAGATAACAGCTGAAATCTCTTCATCATCACCTCCATTCTTTATGATTTCGGCACTTAGGTCATCAGCTCCATTATCTTTTCAATATCAAGTGGTTCAAGTTTAGATTACTGGTTCTTGACTGACAAGCTTAGATTCAGTGTCTAATCCACAGTTGGCTATGATAAGGAAATATTTATTCCTTTAAAAATTCATGTTCTCCTTTTGTTGACTTTAAATTCTTGTTTCTTCCTGGGTACAGTATATTTCAGTCCCATCCAATTCATCTTCCTCTTTTTGCCTCTTCTTTCTATTTTAGAGTTATTTTCCTACCTCTTCTCTTAAGAATATTCTTCAACAAATCTCATGATCCCTTTTCTATGAATACAGTTTCCATGCTTTTTGTTTCTATTACTATTAATAGGAACAAAATAGCATCACCTCATTTTCTTTATCAAGCCATACCACTTTTTTAGGTGGGCTTGTACCTGGTATCTAGTGTGGTCCAGGTGCCTTTATGTGCTGAATGGGAATTTATTTTGATCATGTTCCAGGAGAGAGGAAAATTAATAAGCCTCACACCATTTGAAATAAATTGGTCTTAGAGATTCTTTTCTTATGGTTGAGTGGAGTAGCACTTTTTTCCTTATTTTAGCATTTGAGTTCTCAATGGTTATTTTCATATCATTTCATATTTAGAATGTGTCAAGAGTCAGGTTAGAACCATTCTCAATTCACTGACCATGAAATTCCCAAAATAAGTTCATAATTTCCTTCTAATCAGTGGCACAGGCTAAAAATACCTGACTGTGGTCTTGAGCTATTTCTCTCCTTTTGATATCTGGGCTGGCTTATACCTGGCTGTGTTCAGGCATAATATTTTCTTAACTTCTCAGCCCTTGCTTCTGGTTCAAACCTGACTGTGGCTTGGTTGCATTATAGGTAAGATTTTTTGGATCTGATTAGCAAAAATAATTCTTCTTATTTATGTATTTTTTTAATAAGTGTTAGCCTTCCTTTCAACTACTTAGGTTCATGGAGGGAGGGGCTAACTACAGATTGCCATTCCATTCTAAACATCCATGACTCAGGACAAACTTTTATTTATCAATAAAAGCTTGCTCAGGACAGGATTTGAACCCGCAGCACCAGGACTGCGAGACCTGAACTGATTCAATGGTGCCCCATATTTATGTCTTCGTTTTTTCATTCAACTGGGAAATACCAAGTTGAGTTCATTAGGAATGACTGGAAAGGAGTTTTTGGCAGAGCAGAGGTTGAACTTCAGAAATAGGTTTGATTGGAGAACTTTATAGCTAGTTATTGTTTATAGTAGAGATTACTAGATGCAAGTATGCATCATGCATTAGACCCATCATTGACTGAGTTAGGTCTTAGAAATTATATGTCCAGCATCCATAGGCAGTCCAAAGCATTTTGCCAATGGCTACTGTTGGGTTACTGACAACTATCTCAAACAAGCTGTGAGCTTAAAGTCGTGAGTTCTTAGCTTTATTTTATATGAGCTAGAGGGAAATTGAAGTAGAGTGAATTGATAAGAGTAAAAGCAATTGAAGGGTGAACACCCTACTACAGAAGTAAACAATGTGGCTGGTATTTTTTAACCCAAGCCAAACTATGGAGACAGACATTCAAGACTAGAGAGACATTAAATTACAAATAGTTTATAAGTGAGGGTCTAGCAAAATAAGAGGTCTTATTGATGAAAATGTGAATTCTATGTAGAATGCTTTAGTTTCACACTCCTCAACAGCACCCCTTACAGAAAGAGCAGAACCTTACTGCGGATAGGCAAACTTCTTAAGGAAGTTGAGAAAGTGGAACTCTCGATGTTAGCCAAATGTAAAGGCTAGAGCTTCTATTTGGTCTCAAGTAGTGTACACAAACTTGGGATAATTGGTTATTCAAAGCAACTGACCAATGGCAGAGCCCTTGGCATATAAGCAGAGAGGTGAGACTCTTTGGAGTTCACATATAACTTGCTGCTAGGGTACTTAGAGATTACTGAGTTGATGTCATAAGTCCCAGTTCATGTCAAAATATCTGGTATATTGACAGTCTGCCATTTTCAGTTAACAAATTCTAAGAGTTACAAATGTGATTTGTAAATGTCTTTGCAAGGATGCATCAAAAACCACTCTCAGAAATTTTACTTAATAAAACTCATACATACTTATTACTTGATAAATTAAAAAAAAGAAACTAAAGAATATTTTATGATTCTTTCTAATTTTGCTTAGCACTTCTACAGCAGTTTTCAAATGTGGGAGAAAGTGCATTAGTTATTAAGCTGCTGAATGTTAGATTTACTAAGTGGAATAATGTTATTTTTGCAAATTATTAGAGACTTGCAAAATCAGGTTTTTTTTTTTGTTTTGTGTAATTATAAGTTATGTGTTGTGTTGTCTGTGTATGCATGAACCTAAATCGATTTATTTTTCTTTTGTGAGAATTTTACAAAATTATTTGTCACTAAAAAATTCATCAACTCAGTCCAATGAACTTTCACTGTTTTAATGTACATTTATTTATCTTTCAGGAGTCACATAAGGCATAAAATCACTGTACTTACTCCCTAGACCTTCAACTTTACACGTAGAATTAGATATTTAAATAAATGGTCTGTATATAGATTTATATATATTTATTGTTGTCCTATTGTGTATTTTTGTTTCAACTTAAATAAATTATAAATCCATATGGAATTTAAATTATATATTTTCCTAAATCATGTGTTAGAAATGAAGATACAATTTTAGAGAAGAAAAAATATGAAGACAGAGGAGGAGAAATGGGATGAATGTGTTTCTGGAGCCATAATGAAAATGGGTCAGTGCTATTTTAATTTTTTTTTCTCTTTCGTGACTAACCAAGACCCGTCTTATTTTTAGATTTATTTAAGATAATTTTTATTTTTTACTTCCTTTCTTAATTTTAAGTCATCAATCACACCTGTGGTTCTTCATTATACTCTTAGATGCCTTTATTAAGATCTTCAGAAATGGCTTTTACTTACCTGGCAGTCAATAAGAAATATCATTTCATATATGGGGTACTTGCCTCTGTCACAGGTCCTTATTTCTAACACTTATAAAGTTTATATAACTTTTTAAATATTATAGTTAGTATTAAATTATTATTCATGCTAATGAATAGGAAACTAAAAAGCATTTGATGAATTCATTAAAACAAATATTCTGCAACATGATAGCCAACATTATTTATAATTAAAATTCTGCAAGTTTTTCTGCTACAAAATTTTTAAAAATAAAAGCCAGCCAAAGACAAGGAAATCAAGTTTGTGAGTGTCCCAAATAGATCCCTTCAATTAAATAGTGCTTGCAGTTTGTGTAACCTTCTACCAGCTAATGCTGGTGTCCTCTCTCCCTCTTGGAAGTATATGAACAAGCTTATTTGAAATTATGTAGCTTGCAGCATAATGCAAGAGTAAATTTCTAGTTTCTTCTTTAATACTTTAAATTAAGAGTGGACGGGCCTCTTCTCCCTGCACAGTGATGTTCACTTATTTATTTTATTGTTATTTTTAATTTTTTATTATAATTTTTTTCTATTGTAATTTCTCTGTGTCATAAAATTACAAGATATTAATGACAGAATATAATAAATAAAGATGTATTAATTATGAAAAAAATACTTTAAATAATTTAACTTAATGTAACCCTTTTACCTAAAGAAAACAGCTTTCCTTCTCTTCTTCAAAGCTCATTAAACTTCTAGCCCTTGACATTTAAGGCTTATGATTGTTTCACATTTTCCCCTAGTTGTACTACTATCAAATTGTGCTGATCCAATGTAATAGAGAACTAGTCTAAAGCTTAATAAAAAGTTTCATAATTTGGAGGGAGGTTACTTGATATTGGTTAAAAATTCTTAATCTTCAACTGTAATTTTCATTTAAACTCAACATAACTTTTACATAAACTTAAAATAATTATTTAAAATTTGCTTATATATTAGTAAAATTTTTAAGTAAGGTGAGAGGAGGGTTTTTAAAAAAACACTAAAACTCACTAGGAAAATATCAATACCCCATCGAGTATGTTCATTTAAACAGAAAGAAATGATCTACTACAGTAGAATATTGTTGGGAAAAATCTGTAGTCCTTAATGATGAAGCATTCTCAGAAATATTGCTTGTTGGGAATAGTACTAACTTACACGTTTTAAAAAAATTAGTTAAATGTAGACAGTAAGGCTGTCAAGCATTAAAAAGAATCTGTTGAGTATGTTTTTAAAAAACTAAAAAATATCTAAATCCGAATCATTAAACAACATTGAAATTTGCTTGGCTTGAAAGATGGCTTTGATTTTGCCTCTAATTGAACCATTAAAAGAATAGAAAAATATACTAAAAATATATGTTTACTGGTTTTTGGACCCAATAGTATTTGAGAGGATAGAGATTTCTATGGGACTCTTTGGAAACTACATAAGTACTGTTAAGCATTATACAGTGTATAAACTTTACCTTATACTATACCACCAAGTAACTTCTAAGGAATGGTTGTCAATCCAAAATCCACAAATATTACTGGTGCCTTTTGAGAGCAACCTATTATAAGGAACCCATTGGAGAAAATCAAACCTGGAGTTAAGACAAAACTAATTTTAAAAGCTCTTGAATAGAGAAAAAGACTGGATGTACAGAAAAGTCCCGTAAGAAATTTAAGGAAAGAATGAAGACTCATTTCATATGAAGAGAAATCTTAGAAGAGATTGAAGGGACACCTACACCATCAAGACATTTTGCAAAAAGGCAGTTTCGCTTCAGACAAGGTTTTATGAATCTGGAGGTATTTACATATGCAAGAAAGGAACTTCCACTTGGGCATTGAGCAAATACACAGGCCTCAGGGGCATTTATATATAATATGTGTGTGTGTGTGAGTATGTATGTATTTATTTAATAAAAACGGGAGGAAGAAGTGGAGTGAACACCCATAAAGAAAAAATTACAATGAGAAGTGAAGAGAGCTTCTTCACTCCTCTCTCATAAAGAGCAAGAAGTCTCCCTGAAAATTTGTACTCTATATAACTTTTTTCTTTTTGTGTGTCAACTCTACTCTTTTTTCTTCCTCCTGTTCTTATTTATTACATACATCGCAGCCGTGAGTGCTTCATTTTCTGTATGTATATATATAGGTCATAATTACTTAATATGAGAAGCAAAAGAGGTGCTTGTCCAGGTATATTTCATTTCATGATAGTGGAAAAATTATGGGCTAATATCTTAAAAAGAACAACAAATGCCATAGCATAAGGTAATGTATCTAAATTTTAAAACCATATGCTTATGCTTATCTTCATATCGTGATAAACGTTAATATTCTTATTTCATATACAGATCTTAGGCATGTAGGGACATTTATGAAGAATATAGGAATATGTAAATTAGAAAACCATGTATTAGAGGTGTAAGTGATGGAGCTCGACAATAAATATAGATAATATATATACACTGCCGAACAAAGTTTAAGGATCACTTACAAATATTTATATTATTATTACATAAGAGATAAAAATAGAAATTCCATTGCCCCAGACTGGACTTTGTGTTGTATCTTATCCAGTTAATCCTGTACCTGTTTATATTCCCACCCGTTTATGGAGAAAAGGGTCAGTTAATCCACTTCTTTTCTTTCTTCCTATCAGTAAATGGTTAGTTGTTAGCAAAGATTCATCTTATTGAAGATTTTCTAACATTTAAGAGACTTTAGTTTTTACTTGTGAGTTTAGTAAGAACGTTGTGATGGCCAACAGAAGAGCATTGACCGAAGAGGAATCAATTCGTGCTGTTGCTTTGAGTGAAGAAGGGTTTTCTCAAAGGCATATTGCGCAACGGCTCCAGCGGTCACAATCCGTAGTGTCCAGGGTGCTTAATAGTCACCGTCGAACTGGAGGGAATGCAAGAAGAGTCACGTTCTGTCAGCCTGATACTCGCCTGTGCTTTTTGAAGTTTACTGACCGTATTTTTCGATCTTAAAGAGAGCTCCTTTCACGTTCTGTCAGCCTGATACTTGGCTGTGCTTTTTAAAGTTTACTGACCGTCTTTTTCGATCTTAAAGAGAGCTCATTTCACATTCTGTCAGCCTGATACTTGCTTCTGCACTATAAAGTTTACCGAACGTCTTTTCCGATCTTAAAGAGAGCTCCTTTCACGTTCTGTCAGCCTGATGCTTGCCACAGCACATCGACGTTCCCTAATCGTCTTTTTCGATCTTAAAGAGAGCTCCTTTCACGTTCTGTCAGCCTGATACTCGCCTGTGCACTTTGAAGTTTACTGACCGTCTTTTTCGAATTTAAAGAGAGCTCCTTTCACGTTCTGTCAGCCTGATATTCGCCTGTGCACTTTGAAGTTTACTGACCGTCTTTTTCGAATTTAAAGAGTGCTCCTTTCACGTTCTTTTTGCCTGATACTCGCCTGTGCACTTTGAAGTTTACTGACCGTATTTTTATATCTTAAAAAGAGCTCCTTTCACGTTCTATCAGCCTGATACTAGCCTGTGCACTATGAAGTTTACTGACCGTCTTTTTCGATCTTAAATAGAGCTCCTTTCACGTTCTGTCAGCCCATACTTGCCACTGCACATCGACGAATCCCATCCAACCATCTTTTTTTTTTATCTTAAAGAGAGCTACTTTCACGTTCTATCAGCCTGATACTTTGAAGTTTACTGACCGTCTTTTTCGATCTTAAAGAGGGTTCCTCTCACGTTCTGTCAGCCTGATACTTGCCTCTGCACTTTGAAGTTTCCCAACCAACCGTCTTTTCCTATCATAAAGAGAGCTCGTTTCACGTTTTGTCAGCCTAATACATGGCTGTGCTTTTTGAAGTGTACTGGCCGTCTTTTTCGATCTTAAATAGAGCTCCTTTCACGTTCTGTCTGCCTAATACCCGCCTGTGCACTTTGAAGTTTACTGACCGTCTTTTTCGATCATAAAGGGAGCTCCTTTCACGTTCTGTCGGCCTGATACTAGCCTGTGCTCTTTGAAGTTTACTGTCAGCCTGATACTTGCCCGTGCACTTTGAAGTTTACTGACTGTCTTTTCCGATCTTAAATAGAGCTCCTTTCACGTTCTGTCAGCCTGCTTTTTGAAGTTTACTGACCGTCTTTTTCGATCTTAAATAGAGCTCCTTTCACGTTCTGTCAGTCCGATACTTGCCACTGCACATCGACGAATCCCATCCAACCATCTTTTTTTTTTTATCTTAAAGAGAGCTACTTTCACGTTCTATCAGCCTGATACTTTGAAGTTTACTGACCGTCTTTTTCGATCTTAAAGAGGGTTCCTCTCACTTTCTGTCAGCCTGATACTTGCCTCTGCACTTTGAAGTTTCCCAACCAACTGTCTTTTCCTATCATAAAGAAAGCTCGTTTCACGTTTTGTCAGCCTAATACTTGGCTGTGCTTTTTGAAGTTTACTGGCCGTCTTTTTCGATCTTAAAGGGAGATCCTTTCACGTTCAGTCGGCCTGCTACTAGCCTGTGCTCTTTGAAGTTTACTGACCGCCTTTTTCGATCTTAAAGAGAGCTCCTTTCACGTTCTGTCAGCCTGATTGATCGTGAAAGGTGCTTATTTGAAGATTGAAAAAGACATTTGGGAAGCTTCATATTGCTGAGACGAGTATCAGGCTGACAGAACGTGAAAGGAGCTCTATTTAAGATCAAAAAGACAGTCAGTAAACTTCAAAAAGCACAGCCAAGTATCAGGCTGACAGAACGTGAAAGGAGCTCTCTTTAAGATCGAAAAAGACGGTCAGTAAACTTCAAACTGCACAGGCGGGTATCAGGCTGACAGAACGTGAAAGGAGCTCTATTTAAGATCGAAAAAGACGGCCAGTAAACTTCAAAAAGCACAGCCAAGTATCAGGCTGCCAGAACGTGAAAAGAGCTCTATTTAAAATCGAAAAAGACGGTCAGTATACTTCAAAGAGCACAGGGTAGTATCAGGCTGACAGAACGTGAAAGAAGCTCTCTTTAAGATCGAAAAAGACGGTCAGTAAACTTCAAACTGCACAGGCAAGTATCAAGCTAACAGAACCTGAAAGGAGCTCTCTTTAAGATCGAAAAAGACGGTCAGTAAACTTCAAAAAGCACAGCCAAGTATCAGGCTGACAGAACGTGAAAGGAGCTCTATTTAATATCGGAAAAGACAGTCAGTAAACTTCAAACTTCACAGGCAAGTATCAGGCTAACAGAACCTGAAAGGAGCTCTCTTTAAGAAATAAAAAGACGGTCAGTAAACTTCAAAGTGCACAGGCGGCTATCAGGCTGACAGAACGTGAAGAAAGGAGCTCTCTTTAAGATCGTAAAAGACGGTCAGTAAACTTCAAATTGCAGAGACTGATCGTGAAAGAAGCTCATAATCGAAAAGGCGGTCGATAAACTAAGTGCAAAGACTAGTATCAGGCTGACAGATCGTGAAATGAGCTTACTTTAAGATCGAAAAAGACGGTTGTGAAACTTCAAAGTGCTGAGACAAGTATCAGGCTATCAGATCCTGAAAAGAAAGAGCCCTCTTTTAGTTCGAAAAAGACGGCGTTAAAAAATCTAAGTGCTGAGAGGAGTGTCAGGCTGAAAGAACTTAAAGGAGCTCTCTGCAAGATTGAATAAGATTTTGGGCGTTTCAAGATGCCTAGAGGGTATCAGACTCACTGAGATGAAAGAGTTTTATTGAAAATTTCACATTGATACTTAGGATTTACTTTATGCGTATAATAATGCGTTATTTGTTTAAATCAATCAATCATTCACAATTAATTGTTTAAATCAGATGCTCTTAATTAGCCAAAATTCTTTGTAATTATTAGAACAAAGAATCTATATTTTTCTATGAATTTCAATTGATGTTGTAAATCAGATGGTAGTTTGCAATAAATTTATTTATCTCTAAACTAATTGATTTACAACTTAAAATTATAGTGTAATGGAGGGATATATTATGATTTATTGTTCTTATTGAGAAGGATAAAATCTATGTTTGGGCTGGAAGATGTCATTCAAATTTGACTACCTGTACTGCACATGAAGTATATTTACTGAAATAAATAAGTATAAATTTAATTTCTATAATGAAACAATAATTAGTCTAGCTCATAACAGAGTTTTACAGAAATTTTGTTCTATCTAGAGAGGGAAATATTTTTTTTCAATTTAATCTTGGTTGGAACCGAAAAAAAATTTCAAAATTCTAGTTCTAGCAATTCTTAAAATGTATCAAACAGGAAATATTAATTTTATACGCTTTTGTTTTAAATTGCATTTCAAATACTTCAATAAATATGAAGATATGGCATATTGATTCGTGTTTCAAAAATAATAACGAATCTATGGTGAACTATGGCCAACACTAAAAAATACATTTTGTCTTAAAATATAAAGATGGTTTGATATTTTTGAAAAAAATTATTTCCCTCTCTAGATCGAACAAAATTTCTGTTAAAACTCTGTTATGAGCAAGACTAATTATTGTTTTATTATATAAATTAAATTTATACTTATTTATTTCAGAAAATATACTTCATGAATAGTACAGGTAGTCAAATTTGAATGACATCTTCCAGCCCATAACATTGATTTTATCCTTCTTAATAAGAACAATAAATCATAGTATATTCCTCCATTACACTATAATTTTAAGTTGTAAATCAATTAGTTTACTGACAAATAAATTTATTGCTAACTACGATCTGGATTTACAAAATCAATTGAAATTTATAGAAAAATTTAGAATTTTTTGTGATGATAAAGATAGTATTATATCTTAAAATATAAAGATGATAAAGATTCAATTCCTCAGTGAATCCTTTACTCTTAGTATTTTTATGTATTATACAAGGACAGCTGTGTGATCCCAACTGCTCCTAGATAACTTCAAATGAAGAATTTAATTTTTATAGATAGTTAATTCTATAATAAAATTTTTATTATTTTCAGCAGCCCTCTGATATGTGATGTGGCATAAGATGGGCTCTAATAGACAAAAAAAAAAAAGTTCTAGTACTGTATACATACATTTATTTCATGTTAGTATAGTTTAATTCACCTAAGATCTTTAGGCATATGAGAGAAACGACAATACTGAGCAGATATGTGTCTGTGTATATAAAGAAATATAATATTATAC
>KZ807239.1:97754-128038 GCA_000696205.2 Oncopeltus fasciatus
ATTCACATAATGAAGTAATATATATATATATATTGGCACACACACACTATATTATTGGCAGGAACACGACCTTCAGATGAATATTTATTCATTTATTCCTGATTTTTTTCAGGCATAAGTAAAAGTATATTTTGAATAGACTATATATTTAGTTAAAACTCTTCATTTATCCGTAAAGAAAAATCTGCTAAACAGAAATAAATATTTCAGCCTGAATGGACCAGGGAGAAAATAAGCATTCTTCTTATATAATGGCTCAGCTTCATTAGTAGAAAGAGAATAAGATATTGGAAGGGAAAATAATTTAGGAAGGTATTATTATTATACATATTTATCAGGTTCAGTGAATTCTGAATTGGAACTCTTTATTTTGGTGTATTTGTATTTTCTTTGTCACACTGTTTACCTTCATGCATTGGCTCTCAACACAGAGTAACTTAGTTTTTCCTGGTAGAATATTAATATTTCTGTGAGATTATCTTGAAAGTCCCTTTAAAGGTGCTTAAATCCCTAGCAACTTCTCAACATGGTAATTTTTATCAGTTTCAATGAAGGACCTATAAGGTTCTGAAGGGAATCTTACCTGTATAAATTTTTTTTAAATTCAATTTAATTGATTTTCAAGTCATTTTTAATAGTGAAAAATTTATAGGTTTAGGTTGTGGGGCAGGATTACTGATGGCTAATTTTTTTTTAAAACTTTGTTGAGTTCAATTATACTAAACCCATTCCATCGAAATTTTTTTTTTTAAGTTGCACTTGACCTTTTTAGTAGTCCCTTACTGCTATTCTTCCAATTTTTACTTAATAACAAATTCAGTATCTGAACAACTCCTTAAATATTTCTTTAACGAATAAACATTTCTTTGGTGAGTTTTCTTTGACAAAACTAAAAATTACGTGAAGACTTTTTTTAAAAGTATTATGAAGACTTTTGTACTGAAACGTAANTTTAAAAAATACTTCTTTTTTTTGTTTTTTCTAATATTGATTTTATAAATAAGATTAAAGAATAAAATTTTTGGAATTGAAATTGAGGAAATCAATTTACAAATATGATTGTTTCACTTTTAAATCCTCTATTCCTAATTAGTTATTGTCATGCGCTGATTATTTCTGAACCCTACAAATTGTACATTTTTGTAATGTACAGTAAAAAAATGTAAATAGGCTTTAGTACTTTTTCTCTATTTTATAGTAAAATAAAATTTAATACTTGCATAATTATGTATAAAATAATAAAAATATTAAAAAATAGCTTCTCAACGTCCATACTCAAAATTGAACCCTCTCACTGAATACAGCAGTTCCAAAAACTGAGAATTTATGAATATGGACCTTAATTCACATATTTATCCCTCCTGTAGGCTATATATATATTGCAGTCTCTCTTCACTCCTCACTGATGAAAGGCAAGAGATCCCCTCTCTCTATCCCACATGTTCTTGATTACTATAAATAGCAGCTGCGAGTGTTTCATTTTCTATAAACACATGCACACACATTCCGAAGTCATTACGAAAATTTAAATACTCTGTAGTTTTTTTCTTTTTGTGTGTACACTACACTCTTTCTTCTTCTTGTTCTTATTTATTAAATACACTCTCTCTCTCTCTCACACACACACACACACACACACACACACACACGTGCGCGCGCGCGCGTGTGTGTGTGTGTGTTTATGTACTGATACACATAAAACATTGCAGGAAGGGAAAACTATTTTAAAATATAATAAAATAACTCTTGTATTTAACATTGACAACAAAAAAATTATTTACAATAATTGAAATAGAATAGTGCCAAAATTATTCATTCATTGATCACATTAAATTTGCATCTAGTCTTGTGAAATGCATAATTCCTATAGAACAAACTTCAGAAGTTAGGAAGACACAATAAATTTTATTTTAATGAAAATTCTATACAAAAGCCAGCATCTCAGGCTCAGTGCAGTCACATTTACTTACATAGAATCATCTTGTTTTAAAGAAAGAGTAGGAAGGTGAATCTTTCTTTAAGAAAAAATATATATTTAATTTTATTTTATAAATTATACATAACACTTTCTAGGCAAAAACCACTTGTTTATCTGGTTAAACTTTTGGAAATTTTATATTAAATAAAATAGTTAAAAGAACAGCAGAGAAAAGTTTATCCTCTCCATATAAACACATATGTGAATTATAATTCAAAGAAGTTAGAGGAGCCCAACCTGATTTAAGTAGTAACTGTAATGACAATGAAAATTTCTATCAGTCTATTATATGACATAGACAGCTTCACGAGTGCCCTAGTGATATGACATGAGAAAAGTGATGACTTTTAAAAACTTTCTTCTATGACTTCCATACCTTTCTAACATTAGTGGCTTTTGGCTAAAGAGTTAGGATCTATGAACAATTGAAAATATGTTATTGGGCTTATATTAAAAAAAAAAAAAAAAATTGTATCATGACACAATTATCCTGAAGCATCTAAACTGACTGTAGATGTACTACCATCATATAATAATAATAAATAATAGTTTGCATAATAAAAGATTATTTCTTGTTAACATCATTGTTATTAATTTGATTCATAACTGGTAAAAGTAAGATGAGATTTTTGCAAAGAAAAGTAACCTTCATCAGTAGCAATTGCATAGAAGCAAAAGTAAAAATTATCTTTAAAGAAAAATGCCCATTGAAGCAAAAAAAAACTGAGGTGCATGACTAGATTACTTTTAGACATGCAATACCCAAGAGCCTAAAAGTAACCACCTCTTAACAACTAAATTAATTAATAAGAAGTCAAGTGCGTGACTAAAGTACAAACACATATTTCTTTTTTAAGGTACTCTATATATTATATATTTATTGATTGCATTTTAGGCACTAAACATCAATAATTTTCCAATACCAGACTTTGCCTTTTCCAACATATATACATGCTCCTTTTAATCAGCCATCTCTAAATGGGGCAGATACTTGTTTAATAATAATTAGTTATGACTTAATCATTCAGTATCATACTAAGTTATAGAAATTAGGGACTGAAGCTAGATGTCAGCAAAACACTGGTTAAAGGCAGTTGAAATAATTTCAGAGATTCACCCCAGTAGACTGACACCTACAACCCCTTTAACTTATTATTAGTGTTTTAAACTAATAAAAGTGTTATCACAGATATTTTATTATGAATTGGTGGACCGACAACTATAATATTTACAAAATTCACATAATGAAGTAACATAAAACAATTAACAAATATAAAATTCCAAAAATAATCTTTTTTTCTCTCATTTGGATAAGAGCTGGTTTTATCCATCTTCACTTTCACTGTCCTTTGCAACAAGAATAAATAATGTATTCCTAGAAAATATATCACAACAAAATGCTGTATTTTATCTATTTTTTCTAATTGTCTAAAAAAATATAATAAATTCAAAGGATAGTGGTGTATTTTAGATGTTATGAAAAAACTTTTTAACAGGTTAATAATAATCACCTTTTCAGTATATCTTCCTTTTTCACAAGTTATCTTTTACTCCCTACACAACTAATAAAAAACTCTCTTAGTTGGTTAAGAGAAATTTCTTAGTTAATAATAACTTGAATTAATATTTTTAATAAGATGACAATATTTTTAGCTGATAGTCATGATAGGAAGGTCATGAATATGGTTACAGGTATTCTATTAAGAACTCACTTCAAAGAATTTCTTTGGCTTTAAAGTTAAAATTATATTTTATGAAAAAATAAATTCATAATTATTTCTTATCAACCAGGTATGATTATGACATTCCCATGTACTTATTCTGATTAACCCCATAGTACAATAAAAGAAAACATTTTGTAATTATTTGTAAAAAAAAAATAATTAAAATAATTTAAAAAAATTTAAGAAAATATATTATACACACACATACAACACAAAAAAAATTGTCTTCATTAAATACCAAAGCCATATTTAAATTAATTATACAACTAATAGAAATAAAAATGCATGTTCTGTGATATGGCTATCAGTCAAAAGGTTAATAACATGATTACCACATTTTGGCCAAGGGTTTGAATTGCATTTAATACATTCTTAAGGCAGCAAAATTTTATGAGAATAAATTAAATATAATCTGAACCATCACCAAAAATTTGTTAATCTTTTGACTAAGAGCCACACCACAGAACACATTAAATAGAACGGTCATTCAGAGTGAATATGAAATAATAGAAATTACTGCCTTATTAAACTTTTTGTTATTTTGCATTCTATTGATTCAGTTCTTTTTATTCAATATCGAGTAAAACAAATTGTACTGATTTAGGAAGCAATGTAACTATAGGAATAATTAAGGAGGGACTTCAGTCAAGAAAAGCAGAGGGTAAAATGCTAACCTCAGTATTCTTAGGATGAGTAAATATGGCAAGATGTAAAAGTAGGATTGAG
Source organism: Oncopeltus fasciatus (assembly GCA_000696205.2). Classification (NCBI taxonomy): domain Eukaryota; kingdom Metazoa; phylum Arthropoda; class Insecta; order Hemiptera; family Lygaeidae; genus Oncopeltus; species Oncopeltus fasciatus. The sequence goes on from KZ807239.1 coordinate 102,183, forward strand.
TTCCAATAAATTTTTAATTTGATTTCATAGAACAATTCTTAATTCTATGACAATAAATTAATATTATAGTAATGTGTTTTTAAATATAAGGGACATAACACAGTTCAGAAATGCAATTCCTGATTAGAGAAATTTGATATACTTTTTTTAGTTGTTTTTAAAGCCTATTATACAAACATACACATACTCATAGTTATTCTCTTGAGAAGGAAAGCATACTTCTAAATACTTTCCAGAGTATTGCAATTAGATATATAATGTTTAATCTGGAATAATCTATATTTATATTTAGCAATGAGCAGTTTCTTCAAAAAAAGTTTTGCTCGTTTAAGGTTCGCATCTTCATGGGATTAATTTTATTTTTAAATGTCATGATGATCACATATATTAAATATTTGTTAACAATAAGATTGTTTTAAACAGGCTAAGGCATTTAATATTTTGTCTAAATTAAAGGTCTTTGGATTCAAGTTTAGCATTAAAGGTTATAATTATTCACTCAAGATAATAAAAAAAAAAAAATGTTTTTAAATATTTTCCGGAGTAATACTACAACCAATGTGATTCATAATAAGACAGATTTAATGCAAAGGTGGCAATTTTGTTTTACAACTAAAACAGAACCTACTTAAGAGCAGTTACGTTAAAGAGGGTAATTCATTAATTTTACTTTTATTAAATATGAGAATAATATGTTTTCTGTGAATAAGCTAATTTTCCTATTTCTTTGTAATAAACAAAGAAGAAGAAAAAAGTCCTATTTAGCAATAATAATCTCCAAGTCAAGTCCTCTACAAAAACTTCATAAAACTGATTCAACAGCTGGAGAATATCATTTGTGCATATGAATGCATTCATACAACACGTAAAATGTTGAAAGTTTTTGGCTTAATATAAAATGATACACTAAAATAATATACAACTTTTTAAGGAATGTCAATTTAGATAATTGAACTTCAATGGCGATGTGTATGCCTGAATTGATCTACTTTGTTGATAACATGAGAGAGATCATCAGTATCGTCATACTTGCTATTGAGGTAATACAGTTTTGTACCATCTTCAATATGGCAGTCAAGAACTTCCCATTTCTCAAGGACTTTTATGCAGTTCTTCACTGTTTCAGTATTAAGACTCTCAGCTAAAAAAAAAAAAAAAACATTAGAAATACTGTCAGGTCAAATTTTTGTACTTTTAGAAATTGCAGATTTGGAAATTCAAGTTCATAATTAACTTCTGAGATATGTTAGTATTAAACGAAGTTATAAGTAACTGATAGCATGAGGTGAATGCTTACTTTTCCCAATCCCTAATTGTGGAAAAGGGCATATACAGTTAAAAAACATTCAATAAATAATATTAAACCCTCTTCCTCACACACACACACAAAATCAGTAGATCCTCAGTGTTTAAAACGAGTCAATAAGTTTCTTTATTATCTTCTTTACAACAAGTTTCTTCCTTATACAGTTTTGTTTTGGACCGTTGTCATAACAATTCACAAGGGAACACCTATATGGTCCCACTCACTATAAATACATTGGATCCCACTTAATCAATTGATTAAGTGGGTTCCCTTTATAATTATAAAGCATAAGAAAACTAATTATTTCATAAATTCATTTGGCTTACCATACAGAATAGTGCCACTTTCTATATGTACTTTTATTACGCCAAGCAATTCTTTGATGAGTATTAGTTCTGGTAATATCTGGCCTATTATGTTTGGGAGATGTGACACCACTAAACAATAAGTATCTATAAATGGTTCCAGTATTCTTCCATACAACTGAAGCTTCTTATCTTCTCTATTTATCTACAAAATAAAGTCAAAATTATTAATTTAAAAAAGCATAATTTAATGAACCCCTATTTAATGCTTGGGTTTTTCAAGGCAAATATTTACTTAATTGAGTTCTTTGACATAATCAAGGAAGAATGAAATGGAATGATGAAAACATAATTCATGAATTATGGAGGTTGGAGACTAGACAATAACTATAAAAACTAAAGCTATCCAACTATAGCCCACTGAGAGTGAGCACAAAGCATGAGTTGCATGATCTCTGTTTTCTTCAACCAACTAGAGCTCATTCTATTTTACTAAGTCATAATTCAATTGTTTGTAAAGAAAGAAAAAAAAAAAGAAATAATGAGATGATTCATGATGAAAATTTCAAGATTTTTTCAGACATTAGATCACTGCAACACTTCAATAGTTGGAAAAATATTTGGATCCTAAAAAAATTATTAAAAAAACAAATGCTTTTGGTATTAATAAACAATGGAAAACTTTATAAAACTTATGCTCCTAAATCACAAACTCAGGATTTGAAAGAAAAAAAAGTCTAAGGTAAATTCTTTAAAAAAAAATTAAGGGTAAAAGTTTTTCGCAACAATATGGTGTGTAGGGTTAGGAAAAGAGATTTATTTAGGTCTTGAACACCTAGGGCTGCGGGGCGAGTCCCATCCTGGGTAAACTTTTTATTGAAAAAAGCCTTCCCAGCATAATAGAAGTTAGTTGTAACTGGAATAAGACAGATGTGTGTTGAGTGACCTCCCAACAAGACCCTTGAAGGTTGCTTGAGAAATAAAAATACTCTAAAACATAGTTAATCTAAAATTGCACTGAAAAACCACCAGTACTCTTTTTGTAGTCAGTTAAGGATGTGTTGGAATCTAGCAACTTGTGATTCCAAAAGCATAAGAAGTATCTGCAGTAAAACTATTAAAACACTTTTGACACATATAAGTTACAACAAGCTATAGGGGATGGGCAATAATGTATTACTAAGACAAACAAAATTATTTTCTATTCAAGAAAGAAATAATTTATATGTTAAAATCCATATTACACGAATTCATTCAAAAAAATTGTATACTGTGATTTCATGTATTAGGATTAAAAATATTCACCTGGTAGAATGGAGAAGGTGGTTGAAAATCATCATCTTCATCATCAATTTCTAATTTCTGTGCAAAACCCAAATAATTCTGCTTAATCTGTAAATAAAGAAGAAATAATATTAATAATGAGAAAAAGTTAAGATTCAAATTCAAAATAAAAAAAGAGTTATGGGCAAAAAATACGTCTTTAGACCACAAATAATATAAAACTAAAAATATTAATAATGGATCTGGAAAAAAATTATACTTCACAAATTGAAGAAAGAAAACTACTACTGAGTAGGTGCTAACTTAAAAAAATACTGTTATGAACAAGATCTTTTATCAAAAATTTTGCCTGTGAAGATATACCACTAAGTATGTATTAAAAGAAAGTCATAAAAGGAGCCTCAAAAAAATCTGTTAGTGCAAGGTAATGTACGATCATATCTGCCTGATTTATGCACTTTTCAATTTCTTTAGGTACAGTTTTATAAATAAACAAGTTTGCTATAAATAAATTCATAGGATCCATTTGCAAAGTATTCTGGAATTGATTTCAAAACTGAATCAAAGTAAAAAATAGTAAACAAAATTTTATTCCACTCACTTCAACCTTCGAAACCAAATCGTGAGTGGTCATTTGGTCCAAACAATCAAAAATAACACTGTTCAAATCTTGACAGGGCTTAGTGAAAATAAACTCGAATTGAAGTATATCACAAAGAGAGCTACAGACATCAAATATACGATCAAGAGTAACCTTTGAATTTTCTTGTTCAGATGTCAGACAGAGCAATGTTCGTCCTAAAACAGAAATTATTGAAAATTTTAAGTTTAGAAGTAGTAGTGGTTTCCAAATTGATTTCTGAAATTATTAAATTAATAAAAAGATCTCTCAACAAAAATATACTATTTATTGATACACTAAAAATCCAACAGTATATTTTTTAATTTAAAAATAATGGGTTTCTCTTATGAGCACTAGAGCGGTACATTACCCAAATAGAATTGTTTATCTAAACAGTAAGTCAATCATGCAATGAAGAAGCACCATATTAACACTTTTCTGCATTTCATTCATTTTCACAGGAAATATTAAATGATTAATCTGATTTCATAAGCCTATGAGGACAATGAGAGTAGAGCGTAAAGTCACTAAGCCTGGCTTTAGGAAGGAAGGAAAGGAATATCTCCTTTAATATCATTTTTTTTACAAAATATTTAGAAAACATCAAAAACAAAAATTATAAAATTAAATTTTCCCCATGCTATGCACAATAAAATCTTGTCCCTAGAATAACAATGTTGGATACATTAGCAATGCCCCTTGCCTCACAAAATACTCCAGCAATTGTTTATATCAAGAAGTTCAAATTCAAACTAGAATTAGAAAAGAGGGAGGCCTATTTAACACATCTAGAGGCCTCCCGGTAAATTCTTTTACACTATTCTCTTACAACATTCTTTTACAAAAAAAGTTCGCAAAACTTTTTTCCGTATACCTACTTCCCCTTCCCTAGACCCATTTTAGTCATTAATGAATTATTCTAAAAGTTTGCAGAAAGAAAGTTAAATACCCCATATGGCATTATTTTAAAATATTATGTTGGTCTGTTTACTATCCAGATACCAGAGAGTGAATTAAAAAAATGTGTATATGTGTGCATGTGAGTACACACACACACACACACACAGACAGAAACTTTAAAGCTTGATTGCTTTTAGAGGAATCTGCTAACATTGGTTTTAACATTTTAAAATGTTGATGATCTATGAAATAAATTTATTTTTTGGAAATATGAATCTAAGAAACAAAATTAAATTAAACAGAAATTTACAGATATTAGTACAGACAAGACAATTTATTTAGGAGGCAAAAATTGTAAATATATTCAAAGATAGCAGTCTTATAAAATATATTATACAAGTAAATGAAATTTAAATGAAAAATAAAACAAAATGCATAAAAAATATACATTATTAAATAGCCTTGATAAGCATTTTGGTTCATACAAGTCTATACTTTAAATGAAAATATATACTTTTATGAAATGCATATATATATATATATTATTCCATATAACATTTTATGTTAGCTATTTATATATATACACAGACACACATACATGCACAAATGTATGTACACAAACACACACATTATATATATAAGAGAGAGAGAGAGAGAGAAATAAGTCATCCATACCAACGACTCCTTCAATACAAAAGTGTGAAATGAGTGTATTACTATAGTACATAAGTTCCAGAACATTAGGTAAAACTGTTATGGGCTTGTAGATAGTGCCACTTTCATTTTTCTCTATATGTATGAGACCAGGACCCAAAAGTTTTGCCTGCAAAGAGTCAATAAAAATATGTCATAAAATATATAACAGATGAACGATAAAAATTTAAATACTAGACATTTATAATTGTAATTGTAATATAAGACCACTAAGTTTTGATTTTTCTGAGAATTCTGAAAAGGCAAAAAAATTTTTTAAATATTTTATGCAAGAGTTAGCAAACAAAGTCCTTTCAAAAGTTAACAAACAGATTTCCCATGTTCTAATTTGTCAGAACAATTATGATTGGGAAATATAAGTATGTAATTAACATGACAAAAGCCTTCACCTTTTTTTTTTTTAGAAATATAAGTAATTTGTGTTTTGTACTATTTCTTATTAAGGGCTTAGATTTTTATCAAATATTTCATCCCAAATACTAAACATAATGATAGAATCGTGCTAATGTTGCACAAACTATTCATTTGTGAACATTAACTAATATTAATTTGATTCACTGTTCTCATTGCTCATTTTTTTGTATATTTTATAATAAACTCACATTTATGATAGCTCAATTTAAAAACCTAAGCTATTACCAGACTCAGACAGCTGGAGAATACTATTGTCCTAGAATACTAAAATACAATTCCAGGATCTGTGTTTTCTAAAATTTAATAGAAGAAAAATACTTCTAGATATTTTTGATAAAAAAATACATAAAAATGTAACTTAATTCCACATCCAAGAAAGTGTTTTGATATTTTTCATTCTATTCTGAAACTATCAGGAAAAACTTCAGGAAGATAATGAAACTTATACTTATTAATGGAACTTACAGCATGCTCAATTACATCCTTACTCTCCCCAGTAAAACCAGTGTCCTTTTTTGCTAAACTTAATTCCTTGCGAAGTTGGTCTAAGCCAAAAGTGAGCTGATTAAGACTTGTTCCCGTTCTGTAGCAGTAAAGCAACAAGAATGAGAGTGCATTGGTTGACATCACAGCTGTGCTTTGAGAGCAATCTGGAAATTAAACAGATTTTTTAAGAACTGAATTTGTTCATACAACATAATAACTTCAAAGATAATTATTTCAACTTTGTATGCCAAATATTTGTTGATAATAAATTAATGATATTAAGTAAAAATTCTTGTCTATTGTGGTCTAGTTTGGCAAAACCTATTTCATTGCAATCCTAACTCCACATTATAAAATAGATAAAGAAAATAAAACTATTGTTAACAATATTTGATGTATTCCAATATTTTAATATGAACTGAGAACAGCAGGCTTCAGATATGTTTGGAAAATGGGCTGGCTGTAAGTGGGCCCCCAAAAAAGGTAAATATAAGTAAATGGCTTTCGGCCGAAAATATGTTTCGTTCTACTATATATTGTAGAAATACCTCTGATGACTTTGATAAAATTCTCTTAGAAATCTTAAAAACATCAAGCAATGAAATCTAAGAAAGAATATAATAAAAAGTTATGCACAAATAAAATTCATATTTCCTTCCTATTAATTAATTAAACACAAACGGTTTCCCTTATATTAAAATTGAATATGAGCATGGTTTAACAGTAAGCAGAAAACAAAAGGAATGATTGGGTGAGCTGATCGGACTATTTTTATTATTTTCATACTGTGTGCACAACAATGTTTAATTTGCACAAAATTAAATTCCTTTTCAATATATGAGGCACGCAAAATCAGAATTTTTCAATCTTGACTAATAACTGGCTGAAGGTAGTTTTTAAAGAAAAATTAAATAAATAAAAATACTCCTGTTTAAAATAATTTTAGGGTATGAAAACAATTCAAATTCTCAATGAATCAACTTAAAATAAAATAAAGCTTTGAAACAGTTCAACCAATTTTTAAGAAAATTATAATTATTGAAAAAGATTCAAAGGATAAAGATGTTTGAAAATTATAGTTTACATATGTTAAATAATTGAAACTTTTCCAAAAGAATAAAATATACAAACTTAACATGATGTTTTAAATTTTGTCTTTGTGCACATCTCTTCTCCCCTTGACTGATTTGATCCATTAACCAATTCATCCAACAATTTGAAAAGAAAACTTAATTGCCACATTCGTTTTTTTTATTCTTAAATTTGTGGATGCACAACCACACATGCACGCACACCCACACATGTACGTATGCACTCACACACGTACTTGAAATCCTGAGATAATGCTATTCAATTTAAATATTGATATTGAAAGTAAACTTTACTCTGAAATCTATGCTATCTTTTTAACAATAGATGAGTGCTTTAGAGACATCCTCTAAGAATCCAAGATTCATCCAGATAAAAGTCTAGCAACTGACTCCTTCCTTGAGAAGGGAGAAAGAAAATATAGAATTTAAAGTGAATTTGGTTTGAATTAGAAATAAAACAACTTCTGGTTTTCTTTCTTTTAAAATTGAAGACACAAGAGTATCTCGCACTAAACACACATACACACCCCCACACTTGTTTGTAAGAAAAATAATAGGGCGGAATTAACATAAATGCATTTCTTCATTAGCAAACCAATTATATGATCTATGAGCATTCAAGAAACCAAAATAATAATTAATATAGTAGTTATGCCTCACAATACAGTAGGTAAACATCCACGTTCTCAGATCTTTTGCACAGAATACAAGTCGTGAGGGAGGGGGGAGAATATAAGTTTAAAAAAAAGAAAATAGTTTTTTACCTATATAATAATATGATAAATTGATTTTCAAGTACAAAATACATGTTCATTATATAAATATGTATATATTAATATGCTTTTACTATAGTACTGAGCAAAACTTAAAACAAATTTGTCAAATAATGTGGTGGGTTAGTTCATTTAATATTGTATCTTTTCTTGGTGATTTAGTTGGGCAATATTTTTGTTGTTTTGTTGCATTATTTAGACTTAATTAAGGCTATTGGGTTTAGTTCCTAGTTACAATTATAAAACTGATTTATTGTCCTCCAGAAAGTTTTAGTGCCTTAGCAGGGGTAAGATTGGTAGGACACAATAAACATAAGAATGAGTTTAAAACACATCTTATACTACAACAAGGTTGATATGGATAGCATTTTAAATTCTAAACATATGAAGAACTAGCAAAATCATTTTCTATATTATGATAATCTTACCATATAATATATGTCTAGTAATATTATTCACAAGCTGTCTTTGTTCTTCATTAACAACATCAGTCCCATAGAGAGATGCTGTTGAAGGTGCCATATGGAAACTTCCTCCATTATTTATCACTTTGTTCTGAAATGACTTCACCAGCTCCTGAAAGTGTCAAATAAAAATAATTAGACAATTTTTTAATGTAAAAAGTAAACTTCAGCTTAATTTTAAAAATGCAGCAGTCAGGTACACTGGCTTATTTTCACTATTTCTAAGCCTTTATCAATGAAATTCTTCCTCACACAATCTAAAATTTAAATTAAAACAATTCAAAAGTTACAGTTAAATTGTTGTTGTTGTTGTTTGTGGTTTAGAGGCGCTCAACGACTATGGTTATCAGCGCCTGTTATTTTTAATTTATTTTTATTTTATTTTATTTTTTATTTGTTATTTATTTATTCTTTTTTTTTTCTAAATAATCTCTATAGTAATCCTTATTAAACAGTTAAATGATTTGTCCTCACTCAGTACATATTTATAAATTTTAGACTTTTGTCAGTAAGGTGAGTTAACAGTAGCCTGTATTTTTTCTACTCCGTACTCTACTTAAATTAAGCTGTAACAGAAAGGAGGGAAAAATCAGTTTATAGTCCCCTCCTCCCCACCAAAAAAAAATGTCATGCAAGGTAACAAATTGATCTAATTTTTTTCTCTAAGTTATCTGTCCAGAAATTATTGATAGTACAATTATTTTTACATTTTATATGTGCCAGGAGTCACTAGGAAAGACTTGAACACAATTCAGAGATTATTGAACAAAGAATGATTATTCCTGGAGTTGAGTAACCAAGAAGGAGGGGATGCTTCTGTCAGTGTATAAGTACATAGTGGGGAAACCCTTTGAGAGTTAACCAAAAGGAACCAACAGGGAGTACTTTACATCTAAAATCTAATGTATCTAGGCAGTAATAATAAATTTACTTTTTTCACATGGTGTAACTGCACAGGCTGACTGGCTTTAAATTACTTGACATGCTTCCCGATTAAACCCTTCAGAAGTAGTGTGAACAGTCCTACTACAGGAACTATGGAACTGGGTGAACTCTATTTTTAATTAGACTCAACTGAACTTTCTGCACTCGGGTGACTCACAATTTTCCAACCTTTTGGATTGAATCTTTAACAATACAACTATAAACTACAAATTTATGAATGTGATTTCAAAATAAGCGACTTCGCCAGTCCTAACATATTAAAGGCAGCCCTCAGCAAATGACTTAAAGAGTCTTGTGGTTTTTTTTTCTTATTTGGAAGGTGAAGATGCTTTGCAGGACATTGCTGCCATCAGAGACTCAGAAAAATACCCAAACAGTGCCAACGTGAAAAAATCAAGCTGCTTGCGGTAAACAAACTATCACGTTACTCTGGTCTATGGACCATACACGAAAACATCCAAGGCAATGATGCTATAGATATTTGGCTAAAAAGGGAGCAGATGGGGTTATAATTGGAGCTGAACCATTCTGAGTAATAATACCTTCACCAGGAAAGTTGATCACGGAAAGGAAACTACAGACAAATATTAGACACACTTCAAACCATTCATTTAATTTTCAGAGAAGGCAAAAAACAGACAGACCACTGTAACCTCAAATAATATCAAACAATTCAGGGAAAGAGGATGACAACCTATAGACTAAAGTGTATAGCTAAGAGTGAGAAAACAGCTCACATTTTTTTCAAGGGCAAGTTTAAAACCTAATTATATCAAAAATACTGATATTTTTTAAAGTTATAACTATAATTATTTTCAGAATACAGAATTGCATAATTAAAATCATACACAAACTGGGCAAACATATAAACTTCTTCACTCTTCATTCAGCTAAGTAATATGAAAAAAAATAAAATGATTACTATTTATTCAAGATGAATCTTTTTTTAAAACAAGTGGATATGAAAATGGGTAAAAAAGTATAATGAATTACTAACATGGAGTGAGAATGGTTGGTTAAAGTCCACTCTCATAAGGCCACAATGACTTGCTAATGATTTCCAAACCCAATGGAGGGTAGATGAAAAGGTTTCAGACTTCTTAGGTTCTCCAGTCAGTTCAGAGATAAAATTCCCTTCAACGATCTTATCATAATTTATGGATACTGGAATGAGAAGAGCATCTTCTAATAAGCCTGCAAGGTAGGCGTCAACAAATACTGACATTAAACCACCTGGAAATATAACAAAAATTATTTTAAAATTTAACATTAAGAAAAATCAAGAGGCATATTAAGAAGTGGAGTAACTTATTAACCTACAGAATGTTATTAATCATCATTCTAACATATAGATATATTTAGTAGGCATAAAGAGCAGAGGAATTTCATAAAGTTACATAGGAAACAGATAAATTTGTTCAATATGAACAATCACAAAATTAGACCATGCTGTTTCTAATTAAAAATGAAAAGCTAAAACATTATGCATTACATTTTTCTTTAGAAATTTATAAAACTTTTCATTAACCATATCTAATAACATCTTATATTCTAAATTAAAATTCTAATACATCCACGGATTCAATTTCTACTGAATTATATGATCTCTCCAGGAATTACCAAATTAGGCAGTAGTTAGTCACTACATTCTAATTAAAGTTAAAGTATTGAAGGATAATAAATTACACATAGTCTTAATTGATCTCTATAGACATTAATTTTTTTCTTTTTTGTATAATATTTTTTGTAAGTTCTGAATCTTATTAATTGTTCTTTTAAATAATGTACACAGGTTATCTATTACTTAATTACAACAAAATTAAAATGAAGTTCGTCATGGTTCAGGGATATTGTTCCCTTTTTCTCAAACATCATTATTTGTGGCAATTTTTATTCAAAATTCCTTTCAAACTCCTCAGACAAGATATATTTCAAGAATTTGTTGTTTTTTTTTTCTTAATTATTCACTGTTTTTTTTCCTCTACACATCACTCACAATTCTCCAACACTTGGCTGGACATTTTTGTCATAGTTTCCTCTGAAAATCTGGTTTCTTCACCCCAACACCCTTCAAGCTTCCTATCCAATCATAATATGATTCAGCTGTCCTATAACTTAACCACCTCAATATTCACTCCGAAACTGTGTGTCTTACATTTGAGCGCGTGTGGAATGTAAGCAAATTAATGGAATTAGTGTGAGTAAAGTGTAAGTTGGTGTTTTCCTTAAAGGTGTACTTCACATTGCATTTCATTTCCTAAACTGGTCATAAGCTCACTCTTTGTTCTTTTTCTTTAACTTTTATTTTTTTTTTTTTCTTCCTCAATCATACTGTTATGGATTTTTAACTAACAATGTCAGCCCCAAAAAAATGTTATTTTTGTTCAAGTATTTATTTAATTTCCTCCACTTCTTTTTAAAATACTTTTTATTTGGTTTATTTATTTAGATTAACTTATATTTTTTGAGCCAGAATAGGCCTTTTGTAAAATTCACTTAATGTTATTCAAGGGGACTCTGTTAGTCCCAGAATAAACTTTATTTTATTTCTTTCAGGAGCTGTGTAATCTAAGCAAATTTCAAAATTTTCATAAAAATATGTAAAAATAAGAGTAAATTAAATTAAATTTACAAGTAAGAGAGAACAATAACATAAAAGATATGATAATTAGACTTTGCTCAATACAGGCAAGAAAGGAAGAATGGGGAAAACAGCAAGCCATCATAATTAAATTTGTATATATCTTCCTTAATAAGCATTTTTCGTAAAATTAAAATAGTTCATTAACTACAGGAAATTTTATTTTAAACCTATTCAATTTTGCTCTATACTTTTTTTGTACTGAAATAACAATGAAGACATGATTATAAATTTTGTTCTTCCTCTAAACCCTCCTCCCACGGCCAATTTCAACCATGAAGTCATTATGGGTTTTTTAATTATTTTAATAAGTGGTTTACAGGTTTTTAAAAATGATCTTAGAATCATTTCCATTAGAAAATCAAATATTACAATGCTGTAATGTCATATGGGTTCTAATCTTGCTTTTATACACACACACACACACGCACGCACACACGCACGCATGCACACACACACACACACACACACGCACACACACATACACACACACACATATAAAGAAAATGATACTACATTAGCAAACATGATAAACATAAATTTTATTGTACACTAGAGCAAAGAAAAAAATTATAATTCACAAAATTGAACACATAAAGAATATTATATTTTTGGGGAAACTAGTCATTCTACCTAGAAAGAATTTACCGGTGGGTTTAAAAAGGTGGGGAAGGTAAAGAGGGCAGAATGAGTTTTTCTCATATTTGTCATTGCTGGTAGTAAGAAACCACCAGGTGTATTGGCTTAGAGAATGAGAAAATATGCGCACTTTCGCATCATCAATTATATATCTCAAGATATAATGAGAAGCTGTTTATTTAGTAATATGATATTCAACATAATTAAATCCTTTAGAATGACTGTGAATGTCTGGCTACGGAGAGCAATTTAATTTTAATAAATATAATATGTTTGATAAAAAATAATGTGTTTTAATAAAATTAGAGGAAGGATTACACATCCTTCCTCTAATTTTATTGTGTGGGGATTACACATCCTTGGGCCTTGAAAAGCATTTCATACTGTTTATCTTGGGCCCCCTGGATAATAATCAGAACATTAGATGGAAATAAAATGAATCCTCCTGAAGTGGGCATCACCTGAGGCCTCTACAGCAGGAGTCTCAGGTTTGATGATCCTTGGCAGAAGCATACCTTAATTTTTTCAAAAACTGTTTAAAAATATTGTGAGCTTAAGACCATGGGAATCTAAGAATAATAAATAAAAATTAATTACAGTCATGATTTAGTTATCCTAGAGTAGGAGACTCACTCCCTTCATCACCTCCACTGCCAAAATGTTGGCAATAATAACAACTTTTTTTTGTTTTGTTTACGATCTAGTTTTTATTTCTTCAAATTCCAAGACCAAATCCCCAACCAACATCTACATTGTTTTTCACAAGACAGAAAAAGTTAGGTGTAATCAGTATTGAGGAAGAATTTGGGTTTAACAATTTTGAAATATGTAAAATTTAACACATACCATCTTTCTACTATTAAGAACTAAGTTATTGAGTAATTATTTTCTCTTTCAAAAATTTAAAGAAAATTACAGTAAGTATCATACCTTTTTTTGATATAATAACATACATAAATATATGACCTAAAGAGAGGTTTAGGGGATTTGAGGACAATTAGAAAAAATAAATATAATGGAAACAAGGATGTGTTAATTCAAAATCTCTTTATAAACTTTCATGCAATAAGATCTCAGACTGAAAAATCATAGTGCAAAATATTAATTTCCTTCAGTTTTAGAATAGTAAATATGAAAAATTCAAGTTTAATGGCTTACTTATTAGACAACAGAGCCTTGAAAATGAAGTTTCTTAAGAGCCTAAAAGCATTTTGCATGGTTAAAATTCATAACTTTTTTTAAATGTAGACCTTTAATTGTATTTTACATATAAGCAGGTAGACTAGTCAATATGCTACCAAAGAAACCATGGATGAGAATTAACACATCTATTTTAGATCCCCTGGGGAACATCTTTGGCATGTAACAGGTTTCATAATATACTACACATTAAACCAAAGAATATTTCTGTACTTCTATAATTCACCAGTAAATATATTTATTTATTATTTGAATCTACAATCTTATAATGATAAAACGAATATATACGATTATATACCTTTAGGCATGCATGGCTTTCCAGTCCTTGAACGCCCACCTTCAATAAAGAATTCAAAGAAATGTCCAGCTTGGAGGCAGTGTGTCATATAATTGTAGAGAACAGCTCTGTAAACTTTATCCTTTTTCCCTGTGACAGGGTCAATTCGTCTTTTAATAAAAAATGCTCCCAGTCTTCGCAGTAACCAGCTAAAATTAATAAATATCTATAAATATTCACAATCCAAGGGTAAATAAACTGTTTTTTTTTTCTTTTTAAGGATACTCTCTAATTGGGATCTTACTCAGCTAACCATGTCTAACACATATATCTCTCTTCAAATAAATTGTCACAACTGTACTTAACATGTTAACCAAATTATGCAACATGTACCAGGCGCGTATTATTTTGCTAGGACATGTCAATACGTCACACGGAGACGTGAATACGTCCTACTCGTACCTGATATTGTTTACGCCTGACGCATTTAAATATCTTGCCCCGTTAACAGGTTAATTAATATAGAGATAATTAAATTCTTGGGGTACTCAGATTTTAAAATTGTGTTTCATGATAGCCCCAGGTATTTGCTACAAAAAATATTATAAACTGGTGAACAGAGATATGATAAAAATAACTTGCTATTTTGCAAAATAATTGAAAGGAGGAAGATGTAAATAATTTAATAAAGAATGACAGCAATCATCTTTAGTGCAGAGACAGAACACATTTTTTAAGTTCTGAAAAGGGTTGCTTCAGTATCAATTCTCAAGAAATAGACTAGACTTCTACTTTTCTGCTAACCTCTGACAATTCAGGACTTAATAGTTTACTGGCTAATCTGGAGCTCACCAATAAAAACCCACTAACAACAAATTTTTAATTTAAGAGTATCTTTTTAAAACTCCTTTTAACATTTTCATTTTTATTTTATCAGTTATGCATTAAAGCTTACCCAAAAAAAGGAATACGAAGATTCTCTCCAGCAGCAACAAGAGGTGATTTTATCCCATTGTTGCAGAGAATAAAAGTGACTGTGAGGTAGTCAAGGTGGGAGCGATGGAGAGGGAGGAAAATTAATGGAACACCTGAAGACGAAGCTTTCTTCAACATGTCTATTTGACCCTTAGGAACAGAAATGCTTGTAAAGAGAATAGGAAGAGCTTTATAAAAAAGCCAGGCCAATAACCTAAAACAAAAAAAAAATCAATGTAAAAGCATACATCAAGAAATAAAAATAAAATTACCTTACAATCTAGAAACACAGTTTTAAATTATTAAACTGAAGATGCACAATATAAGATTCATATTCTATACATTAATCATCTTTAGAATATTTTACCCTACTGCTGGTTTTATAATTTTGAGCTCACAAAATTTCTAATTGTCTCTTGAAATTTTTAATGTGCTAAGATGAATATTTAAGTTACTGATACATAAGACAACAAAGTTATCATTATCTAAAAGTTTAATGATCATAGAAAACAGTTTGTTTTTTTTAATTTTGACATTTTGAAAATCCTTCTCATTATTTTCAGCCTTATCTGTAAATGACAGCTAAGATTTTTATTGTTGACCTAGTAAGTCATCAACATGTCTGTGGGGAGACATACAAGGAACACCCCTAGCTACTTGCTTACAAGCTGCGATCTCAGCCATTATGGTTCACAAAATCCAAAAACAACCAACATTGTTGACATGAGTCGTATAGTAGTGCATGGTGGCAAGTAAGTTGACTCTTGGCTCAGTGATGGAGATGCAGTAGCACAAACCATCTAAAGCCTTTCTACAGGCACTTACTAGAATTTTGGAGCCTAGCCCCAAGGTCTCCTTCCCATAGAGCCGTCTAGTAAGGTCTAAGAAACATTCCCCTAGCTGATCTCTTGTGTGCTTGAGCTCCCAGCCTCTTTTTATACCCATGTCCAGGCTTTCTAATTTTTGGTCACTTACTATAAATTTGCTCACAGTGAGCAGACAACTATCTGTCTAAGGATTCTTTAAGACTAAGAGAGCCACCCAATTCTTGAGACCTCCATTTTTGCTTCTGAGCTCAGAAGGAAACTCCAGCCCATTGATAGGAGATCCTCCTATCCTATCTGAGAGGCACTATTAGGAATTCTGTAAAGGACTGGTTTCCATTTTTTTAAATGCCTCTAGTAAACTTGCAAGAACTCAAGAGCGCATGAACTCACTTTTATGAACTCAAAGGGACTTGAAAACATATAATTACAAATATTTTTTTCTTAGAATTAAGAATGATGAAACAATGGTTCAATACCTGAGAAGAGAATCTGAAATCTTAGAGTGCATAGTTTTAAGTATAGTGACAACACGCTTCCTTTGATTTTCAATGAATAATATTATTCCATCCTCATTAGTGATTCCATGCTCTTTGGCTTCCTCATATCCAGATTGAATTATGATATCTTTTAAATTTTCTTCGTCTAATACCTACAAGTAAAAAGTTATATTTCAAGATTAATAAACAAAATAAACATACAATACTCTATAACAGGGGTACTAAAATCACCCAGAAGATCTAATGCTAAGATTAGTATTTTAAATTAAAAAACCAAAAAAAAACAATAGAGTGAGTTAATATGTAATTATAATTTCTTTATTTTAGAATGTATCACTCACATTAATTCTGAACCTGCTTCTTTAGAAATTAATTTTATAGAATTACAGCTTAAATAATATAAGAAGAATTTCTTAATCTAATCTGCCCATAGATTTGTCTACCTATCATCTAGTTATTACCTATTTTGGCAACTGCAAAGAAAATATCAAGACAATTTTTTCTGTCTTACTTGGTTTCATGTTTATTTTGAGAAGTATTACTGTAAATGATATCTTCTTTACGAAACGTGTTTGTTGTAAGGTTAACAAGATATTCACTTGTTTATTGTCTAGTACCTTTGAATTAATAGTTATACCATAACTACCCTCCTATATAAGATTTCATATTTAATAAAACATTTTCCTTCCACACAAAATTTATATTTCTTGCTCAAATGTTTTCGACCCTAATGGGTCATCCTCAGGAGCTCTATTCTATAGTTGCGATCTCCACAAGGCCGAGGCTCGTACTGTGGAGTGAGTACTATACCATAAGAGTGACTATATAGTAGTATCATGATAATGTGAATTAGGGTCGAAAATGTTTGAGCAAGAAATATAAATTTTGTGGGGTAGACAAATGTTTTTATTAACTTATAAAGAAAACCCACAATCTGGCTTAAGAAATATGATTTATTTATTTAAGTATAGCCAAAATCTTTAACCTCTTCTTTAATATATTTTAATGAAATAAATTTTAATAGCTTGTGTTAATGAAAATTTGCATCATTGATCTAAAATAATATTTTTTTTATTTTTTTGTTAATTTTATTCATTGACATTGGGTTTATTTATAATCTTCTTGATTATTTTAAATACTTTATAAAATGTATTACAAACTTATTTAATTGTTATTTGACTTTATATATTTTAATGTAAATTATAATAGTTTTTTGTGTTTTATTTATATTGTCCTAGTTGCTGTGGCTTTGAGAAAGTGACCATTGGTTTTGAAAGTCCTCAGCTGTCACAAAGTAAAAATAAATACTCATTGTGTGAGTCATTGGTTTTCCTTCTTACTTCCTAATAATACAACTTAGGGTTATTATGCTATTATTATTATGCTATTATCATTTCCTATTATTATTGTTACAAAAATAATCTCTTCATGAAAATATATCAAAAGTTTGTTGGGATATCATGCAGATTAAAAAATAACAAAGGTTAAATAAGTGTGGGAAATATGAAAAATTCTCTTGCGTTATAAATTATTCCATCCCTATAATGAGGATTAGTTAGGATATTAGGGAGACTAGGTATTAGGTGAGCACTATTTTTTTATACTCTGTTTAGCTTTGTAAAAGATACTCTGTATTCTTTACCTATACTCTGTTTTCTTTATTTCTTTAGAAAGCTTGGAAAGGGAATTAGTCAGTACAAGCCCAGTATATTTTCCCCCTCAATATATAGCCCTCTCTATATCTCACAATTTATAGGACTGCAAGGGAGATTGACAAGCCCTCATTGAGCCACTTCATGCAGCGGACCAGAGACCAAAACCAGATATACTTGAAAAAATAAAAATAGTGACTTAAATCAGAAGATAAACTTTGTCTGAATATAAAAACAGTGTTCCTAACCAGTTTGTAGGAATGGTCATGAATGAGAGAAACTACAGGAAAAAAAGTGAGAGAGAGTGGGAGAGAAAACTTGAGAGGATAGAGCACTGATGAAATTACACATCCCTGTGTGGTTATACAACCAACAAAAATTAAAACAATGAGTGGATAAATAACTTTTCAATTGTTAATTAATGATTCCAGTAATTATATTATAATTGATTTATTGATTTTTTTTTAATGTGAGAGTGGGTTTAACGGTCCTCGGTTTATTTTATCTAGCCATGGTTCAAAAGGTAAAAATATATCTATTCTACTTATTTTTATATATTTCGAGGAGTCAAATGAAATTATTTTCAAATACAGGAGAATTCCTCAGAGAACTTTGAACATTAAATGAAAGCTTAAAATTACAGAGTAAACTTAGAAACATACTCACAGAATGATATATATAAGGTAAATTATATTTCTTGAATGATAAACAATGCTTCAGAACTGGGAAAAAAGAAAAAATTCCCTTATAAACATCGTTATCATATGTTTCCAACCTGAATATATCTATCACTGGTAGATTAGAAGACACAGGTAAAGTTTTCTGAAACAATCAAGTTTAAAATAAAGGCTATTTATTATATTAATAAAATGTATAAATTAGTAGGGTATCACAACTGATTGAATTTACTTTTGTTCTTTTACTTTTATGAAGTGGTACTGTATTTACTTAATTTTAATTTCATTAATTTTAATGAAATAATAAAGAGCTAAATTACAAAATTTGTATCAATCAATCCCATCATACAAGTGTAATTGTTTTACAAGTATTTTTTAATCACTCACTATGTTTTCACTAAATCATTTACTTATTCTCAATATATATATATATCCTCTAGTANATTATATATATATATATAAGATAAACCAAATTTGAGAACAAAATAATCAGAGAAATAAGTTTTTCAATGAAAACAAAATTAAGCAAGAATGTAGAAAATGAATTTGGAGTACTAAACAATCACACTGTTTTTATCTCTTTAATTGATAATTAATAAGGATATCGAATATAAACAAAAAATGATTCTAATATTATAGTAAATTATTGATAAAGTATTGCATGATAAAGTCAGTGAAAGATAACTGAAGAGCTGTAAAATATTAATAAACAGTTTTTGATGTCAGACATAGTCGCTAATTTATTCACATTCAGTTTTTCATTTAAAACAAAACTAAACAAACTGTATGGGAACCAGGTAAAAACCAGTTTACCTGACAGAGACACCACCCATCAACAAAAAAAGGCATTCTATTAGTAGACTAGGCCTTCTAATAATAGTCAAAACCATTTTTGATGCTTTTAAATAACTCAGCATGTCTGTATTACAGGATATAATTATTTTTACATGAAAAAGATAGTTTAACAGTTTACAAAAACTAATACAATTTAAACATAATCAAAATTTTACATTTAATTGAAATGCTTGATATAGGAATAAAATACATTTTTTAAATAAATTAGTAACCTTGTTAATAAGGAGACAAAATTAATGAGAGAAATTAAAAACTATTTTCAAATTAAGAAGTCAAGTTATATTTTAAAATTATGCCCAACCATAATGGATTTCATACTTAGAAAAATTGAAAATCCATTAATACTCCCTTCAGTATTGACTTTTCTCGACACTAGAACAAAATAAACTTTGTGAAATTATTCAAATCAAATTTAGAAGAAAAAAAGATAATTTATTGTGTGAAAGGGTTCATTCTAATGGACTTGAAGAAAGGTAGTTTTATATAACCCTATAGCAACCTTCTGTTGATAGTAACTTTGGTTTCACTGTGATTGTAGTTTTATTAAAGGATACTTTTATCCTTACGTTTGCATTATACCAATAATAAAATTGCATTTATCCTTTATAATAACCAAATTATTAATAGGCTAATAACCATTTTGTTACATGTAAATGCTAATACTTAGCTTTCCAACTATTTTTTCTTTTATTATTTTCATTTAAAACATTTTTCACTTATCGATAGCCTCAAACTTGTAATTTTAATACTAACAAAAATAATAAACAGATTTTTCAAGTTTCATTAAAGATGGACATAGATAAGATTAAATAATTTGATATTTGAAGCTTGACTTAAGGTAGTGAGAGTAGAAAGTAAGACTACTAAAATTTGTCTAGGAGGAAAGAGCACCTGCCACTTATAATTCATGATTCTTAGACATTTATGTAATATGTTTTTTCAATAAATATGATAGAATAAAACTAGTATATATGGTCATTTTTACTCTCATTATGTTCTATAGTTTTTGTTGTTTTTTTCTCTTACTATAACAAAGATGCCATTTATAAAATTTAGCAGAGGAAATTATAAAACTGATAAATAAGAATTATTAGTACCATATCCCAGGAGAAATGAATTCAGCTATTCTTTTATCAAGTGAATGCCAAGACAAACTCTTCATAGCCTCAGAGGTGGCAAGGTCATAAATGGCTTAAAATCACACTCGAAATTCAGCCTAAAACAAATATTACTTTTTTCCAAAGAGGAAAGACCGGGGAAATAAACAAATTTCATCGTTTCTTTAAACACTAAATCCCAATTTACATCAACAATATTTAGTATTTTTGAGAGGTATAATAGGATAGGATTGAAAAATTTTAGTTGGGTTATGCAAGCTGTTAGCTATGTTAAGATGAATAAAACAACAGAACATATTTCAAAACCAAAGTAATTTTATATAATCTGTTTTCTTAGTTTACTTAATTGTATAAAACTAGAGGAAATAGAAAGAGCTGAACTGAAAGGACAAAATAGGAAAGGATTTAAGAAGAAAAGTTATACCCATTATTCCAAAACCATCTTTTTTCAACCCCTAATTTAAGATGAATGAAGGATGAAAGAAAAGATTGATGTTTTAAGAATTTTTCAAACAGAAACACAGGGGTGGTCTGTTAACATAACAAATCTGTTTCCAACACTCTTAGATTAGAATTTGCATAATTGAGAGTCCATAAGAAACATCAGAGAGTATATATTAGATTCTAAGCTTAATGGGCTTCCGACTTGATTTGATAAACTAAATATAGTTTCTGGATATTAAAAAAAAAAGAAGCTTTTTAGGGAGAAAAATTATAATTATTTTTTCAATTCAATTACTGTATTAATGAATTTTCTTTTTTCCCTTAATAGTGTAACAATTCAGTGTGAAACTTGGCTCCATAATGTGCCTACATCACATTACTTTGAAAATTAAATTAAAAAAATCACAATTGAAGTACCAATTTGTAAAAAAGTTTTACAAATTGGTTAATTATTTGAACTATATCAAAAATTATTTCAATTATTCTAATTAATTTAGTGTATGAAATATGTACAGAATAATTTTTTTTAATAAAGAGTTATATATAATAAAATAATATCAAGTTTAAAATAAAGGCTATTTATTATATTAATAAAATGTATAAATTAGTAGGGTATCACAACTGATTGAATTTACTTTTGTTCTTTTACTTTTATGAAGTGGTACTGTATTTACTTAATTTTAATTTCATTAATTTTAATGAAATAATAAAGAGCNTATATATAATAAAATAATAATCAAATATTCTAATTGGCTTTACAATGATTATTCCAATAAATCTTAAGTTGAATTTTTTGCTTTTATCAAAACTACCCTTCTATATTAAGAGTTGCCTAAAAATATTAAAATGCTGTTTACCAATAACTCAAAGTATGCCTTAAAAAATGGAGATTATTAAACAATTATTATAGCTTATGCTCTAAGCTTGACTTGGACAATAATTAGTCTTTTCCACGTATCTACAGATTAAAGTAAAGTCAACATTAATTATCAGTTAATCACCTTATAATTATTTTATTTTTGAATAAGTTTATTTATTTAGTAAAATATAAATCATTTAAGAAGAAGGAATTAAAATATAAATTACCACTTAGATATGAAAAAATAGAATATGAACTCTCATAATGTGTGAGAAATATTATGAATATTAACTAACCCTGCTTTGAGGACAACATTCATTGCATGAAAGTCGAACAACTGGCCTTTCCTGAGGTTTAATGGATGATCCATGAAAGCTGTTTTCTTTTAAAGCATACAAATTTGTTTCAAAATTTTGACGAGAAGCATTTTTATTCTTAAGAAGTTGTTCTCTTTTACGAAGCTGATACTGAGACAAATGGTGATGAAGTGATTTTGAAGGCATGACTCCATCATATTGTTCAAAAAGTTGGGTAGATATGATCTCCATTATAGCAGCTACCCTAAAAAATAATGAAGAATATTACAGCTAAATACAAAGGA
Source organism: Oncopeltus fasciatus (assembly GCA_000696205.2). Taxonomy (NCBI): domain Eukaryota; kingdom Metazoa; phylum Arthropoda; class Insecta; order Hemiptera; family Lygaeidae; genus Oncopeltus; species Oncopeltus fasciatus. The sequence continues at coordinate 124,749 of KZ807239.1, forward strand.
TAGTAAAATATTAGGAGACATTTTTAATGATATATTTAAAAACTAAATATTTAAAATTTAAAAATACAATTATATATTTCTTAACTAAAACTAGGGAAAGTTTGGATCGGCAAAGATCAAAAAAGTTCAGAAATAATTTTCAATTTTTTAAGATCCCCTAAATCTAAAGAATTTTTTATTTTAAAACACGGACTAGATGTGTGTGTGTGCAAGCGACCAAACAGTTGAACAGATCAAAACAAAGATTAACAGAATGCAGGTTAGCTTCCCCTGATCTGGATTCAATTCAATAAAAAGAGTACGCTGTAGACAATTGAGGCTGTACATTGGCTGAAAAGCATATTTTGTAATAAAAATGCACAGCAAAATATACTTTAAAATTGTCATGAAATCCAATCTTCTGGAAAAAATTAAGAAAGCAAGTTACATACAAATAAAAATGCATTCTGCGCCCTTTTTAAAATATAATGGCTAAAGATACACTATAAAAAAATTTAATTTGCTCTTTTAATACATTGGAAAAATTAAGGTTACAAAATTCAACCTGAGTTTTTATGATGTCATCTGTTAGTGATTTACAAACATGATTTTACTCCAGCAAATGGAACATGAACTTTCAAATTTTGAATCATGTTTCATGAGTTAAAAAATAACACTATAAATTATTATTCACTAGTTTATTTTCTTTAAATATATATATATATTAGTGAGCATTTTTCTGTAATATATATATTTTGTAATATTTTCTTTGTCTTTTTCAATGTATATATTATTTACTAACAAAATAATAAGGGAAATCACACAATTTAATTTAAATTATGCTTTTACAAAAACTTTCCAACTCCTTACAGGCCCATTTAGAATTAAGTACCTTTTAATAAAGACAGTAAATAAAGTATAATGTTGAATTATGGATAATAAATGAACATTTTCATGACTAAGATTTCAGTCTCTAGGTAGAACAAAATCATTACTAACAAATTTTAGAAATCAATTTGGAACTTAATTAATTTTTTTTAAATTATAGTTGCCTTATACCGAATTTGATATTAGTAGCCATAAAATTACAAACTGTTTTGTTTTAATATTATAGAAAAGATAATATGAAAACCATCTGAAATGATAAAATTGTAGCTTTTTAAGCATATATCAAGGATGTCAATCCTCTAGTCATTTGATGTAACAGTTTTGCACTGTATTGTACTTGATAAAGATTTGGCACAGTATACCACTCAGAGGTTAAACCAATCACAATTGAAATCCTAAACCTAATCACCTTATACTTACTTTAATTTTATATTATGATGACATGCATTTTTAAGAAAGTGGAAAGGGATAAGCTTTATTATTTTTTTATTGATATAATAGTTTATTTTTTAAGAAATAATTAACATTAGTGCTCTAAAATTATTAATCTTGGAGTATGAAAAAATATAAGAAAAAGTCTGTCATGCAGGAGCTCTGTACACTAAGTAAATCCCTCAGTTTTGTAGTTCATGCATATTTGTATTTGAATCCTTCACATTTAATGAATATATCTATCATTAAACACATCTTTTTTGAGTTTCATTGCAATAAACTGAAGATTTTTGTACTCGCACTCATAATTTAAGGAAATACCCCATTCTTATTAATCCATTTCAATTAATAATAAATCTAGTTTTTATTTTATATTTTTTTGACATGTAAAATTAATAAAAAAAAATTGGCTTATAAAACATAAATTTAGAATTCTTAAAACCCTCTCCCCCAATTTTTTAATTTGGTTGTTTAATTTTAAGACAAAGAAATAATTGCAGATTCTAGGTCATAAAGTTAGAAATAGGGTTCAGGTAACCTCATTTTTAGTTGTTCAATTTTGCTGTATAATTCCTAAAATATGTCTTTATAAATAAATATACCTCTGTTAAATGTTATTTCTCAAAACTAAATATCATTCCCACTACATCAAAAAAATTTTTAGCTGGCACTCTATTCCTATTGGTTCATTTTTGCTCAATAACAACAATAGCCTTTTTGAATTTGTATTAAAACAAATTTCTTAAGAACTAAAAACTATTGAATGTAGATTGTTGATAACAATGCATGCACACACATTTATGTATTATACATACAGATAAAAAATGTACTATCATTTTTGGTGTCAAAATAGGAAATAGGATTGGAGAAAATATTTTTAAAAATCTGTCATGACAAACTCAACAGCTACAGTTCTTCAGAATTCACCAAGACATATAAGACAGCCTAGTATTGATATTTATCCGATTTAACTCTCTATTGATTGCCCTTTAGTGATTTGAATTTATACTTTTTGTCAATTTTCAATGCAATTTCATAAATAATTGTGATTCTATGAATATAATTTAAAGATTTAAGGGTTAAGGTAATCCCTTTAGTGAGCTGGTTACAGCACTGAACTCCTGAACCAAAGGTCCCAGCTTGAAACTGACAGTGCTCAGTTAGTTTTTCTCTCTGTGCTTCTGTTTGGATTTTCAGTGGGCTAAATTAAATAATTTAATTAATAATTAACATTATACAAATTTAAATTATGTTTAACCATATAATTTAACTTGGTATGAAGAGTTAATTGACTAGTAATTCTAAAAAAATGGGTCCTGATTTAGATAGCCAACTTATCACCTTTCTAGCATATAATTAAACATGCTAATCAAATCTGTAATTCATACCTGTAATGGATGTTTGATTATTACAGAAATGAATGTTCAACCTCTGTTGAGTTTGAGTGAGTATGTGCAAATGCTATACTATATGAATGCTATACTATACATTCTTAAGTTTTAACTGGACAGAAAAGCTCTTTGACTATTAAATTTGACAGTTACAGATGTTAGCTGTTTGTATTTCTGGCTATCAATTGTTTTAAAAATAAATAGGAAAGGGAAAACCCAAATTATTTTAATTTTCATGATTTGTTAAGTAACGTTAATCAAATTCGATTATACAAACCAGGCCCTTCATATTTTTCTTTCATTTTATTTTTTTTAAATAACTTGCTCTATCTGGTTTTCTTGGGAGAGGTCAAAGAATATTATCTCTTCCCCACCTATAATTTTGTTAGATCCATGTAATAAAATAAACAAGGCTTGGGCTTAGTGCTGTTTCAAAACTTTTTCATCAATAAAAATAAGAATATTTGGTTCATTATTGGCAGCCGCCATGAACCCCTCAAGATATCTGCATCAACACTTTTCTTCATTGTTTTAAGTATGTTTAATTTAAACATTGTAAGGAAAAATGTTTAAAGAAGATAATAAAGATTATATATATAA
>KZ807239.1:150673-180969 GCA_000696205.2 Oncopeltus fasciatus
TAAAGATTGCAATTCGAAGTCCTCAAACTTTTTTGGTCGATTTTCTCGTTTTTGATCAGTAACATCAAAATCACCACGTTTGAAACGTTGAAACCAACGTTCACATGTCTTGACGGTTGGAGCAAGATCGCCATAAGTCTCAACAAAAATTCGATGACATTCAGATGCCTTTTTCTTTTGATTAAATAAGAAAATCATGACATGCCGCAAATGCTCTTTATTTGGCTTAAAATTAGACATTTTTAACACCAAAGAAAGGTATGATACGTCCACGTAAACGACTTAAAAACAACTGACTTTTGTAAACAAATGACTAACAAACAAAATAGCGTTTAGAGATAAGCAAATCCTTCAATAGGCTAAGAGCGCATTCTATTGGAATTAAAACGACATTTTAAACTTGCATACCTGGTATAACTACTCTTTAAGATTAAGTGCTGTATATCTCAAAAACCAGAGCTAATAAAATATTTTCAATGTTATTTTCGTTTTTATCACCCCGAAGTTAGTAGAAATAGACTAATTTAGTGTAGGAAACATTCAAAAAATATTTTTTTGTTGTGCAGTGTAAGTGGATTAACTGAAAGGTCAAGTGTGAGTAATAAATGATTTACCGCTGCAGCAGGAGTAATATATAGTTCAAAGCAATGAAACTCAACACTGATTTGTTCTATTGGTAAAAAAATATATTCTATAAGTGTACAAGATTTCATAGTAGGAAATTTTCAAATACAAACATTCATTAACTATAATACTGAGGGATTCGCATAGTTTTCGCAGCTCCTATGTGACATATAACTTTTTTTAAAGGTAAATAATATAAATATGAATATAAAACTATTCCAGATGTATATAATTAATCATAGCACTATGAATAAGTTCTAAGAAAAATGTTAATTGTACCCATCATAACTAGTATACATAGAGCCACAACACACACACGGTCACTCGAGCACTAAAAACCCACATTCACCAACGAACCATCTTTGGCAGGCAGCAGCAAAGCACGTGGATTTGAGTTGACATTCCTAAAGATGATTCTCACACCATACAGGCAGATTAGGGAACGTAAACAGAGGATGGCCGTGCTATTATCCCAATCAATAGCACCGCAAAACACTCCTTGTCACATGCCTGAAATATCTGCGCTTAACAAGCAAACAATACTCTTTACAGCAACCTTAAACAATAATCCGGTGATGATAGTTTACAATAAAAACAACAAGATAAGATTACTTCAATGCACTAGGGCGAAGCTGTACAATTATAAGAGATAAACAACTGGTAAACTTCGCTCGGTTATGATGATATTTATTTATTTATTAAAGACCCAATGTCTCATCTTCAGAGCACAGGAATCTTTAGACGGGAGTCTAGCAATTGACAGTCCATTACTAGACTCTCGTCTTATAGATTCCTGGGCTCTGAAGATAAGACATTGAGTCTCGAAAGCGCTCAGCTTTAATAAATAAATAATTATTATCATCACCGGGCGAAGTTTAACAGTTATTTATCCCTTATAACAAGATAAGACTTTGTCCACGTACCCGAAAGACATATTTTGTTGTATAATTGCACTTGTACATAGTGCACACATACTTGAACGAGTACTTATATTCAGAAGAAGATTGTTCGGAACAACGAGTTTCCTTCTGTCCTCTACGAGCTTTGGATAATAACTGAAATAATTAAGTCCATTTCCGTACTAAAGAAGTGTAAGAAGGAGAAATTATGTTGTGTCCACAATTCTTATCAGTCTTATAACATAAGATCTTTGCAAAACACTTTTATGAATTGGAAAGCATAGAGGGAAGACTACGTAACCTGTAGAATCTTCAAATTATTCTACAATCCGCGAATATATTCAAATTTTTACAAAACAATTTATTTAAAATGTTTTTAAAATTATAAAAATACGTGTTAATAATTAATGGTTTTAATAGACTTTGGTTTTTAAATTTATTTAATTNTAATTAATAACAATTATTCATTGTCTGACTTCTTTATTCTATTTGTTCACATATCTTTACTTATTTATTATTCATACTGTGTGCGTGTGAACAATTCCCGCATGGTAAAGCAGACTAATTTCATTTGAAGATAACAACAATAGCCTTCATTAAAGTAGTTTATAATATGATATTCTTGATTTGTGAAGAATTTGAGATTCCCATGGCATTGGTAAGGTGTTATCATCTAAGCAATTATAAATACTAATCAAATCGTAAATGCTAATAATACAGAATGAAATAATTACATGTTGCATAAAATAAGAGATATGATGATATAAAATTTTAGGCCCCCTAAACTTCCCTATATAGGTGGGTCTATGTGTGTACGAACCCTTTCGGTTGGAAAAGAAAGTAGGTTTAAAGGAATACTAAAATTGTATATTATCATATCTCATACTCATTAGCGTTTCAAATAAAATAAATAAATATATATCTGANGAAAAAATGCATAAAAAGAAAATGTGGCAAGCATAATTTTATAACAATTATATTCTATAATATATACATATATATTAAGAAAGATATTTAAGAATATTATTTCGAGTAAAGGGCGAATCCTCTTATTTTTTTTTAATATGAAAACAAATTCCGTATTAATGCTTTTAGTTAAAAACTCAAAATGAAATTTTTTTAGTTAAAATCAAATAAACGAAGGAAAGAGGTAGGGGGTTTAGAGAATTTATAATCTTAATATCTTCGTTATTATTTCAGTTAGTTAACTTAGATAATTTTCTAATGCTTATGTTCTATAATATGTTTACAAAAAATCATATTCACAAGATATTCTTTAAAGAAGAAATTTATGAATGGTACTGCGAGTGTGAGCGCTTCTCCCACTCTTTCTCCCTGGACAGACTAGAGCAATGTTGAGTGTTCATAACATTTATGCTCCTTGTTCCCTCCAGCTTGTAAATTTTACTTGTTTACTCTTATTTACTTATTTACCTTTTAAGTAACTGGAAATTTGATTTTAATGAAAATGAGATATTTGCTTAGATTACGAAGCACTCCTGCGGTAAGGACTTTTAGCTTGTTCCATATATTTCGGGAGATATATTTTATGAACAAGTCTTACGTAATCAAACTTAAAAAGCTTGATTTTTTTTTTAGATAAACCCTTTAATATAGAATAATTATATCTAATTTGTTCCATACATAATATAAATAATATGTAAACATACGTATGAATAATTATAAGAGTGACGCATTGATTCTATTGTTATAAGTAAAAATAAGGGCAGTGACTCTAACAATAGTAAATATTAATGAGTCTTTGTCAGCTGGCAGATTCACTTCTCTGATCTGCCTGAATAATTTTGGAAACTTCATTAAAAAACCGAAGAATTTTCGCAAGGGAATTCCGCTTGGGAATTCATCATTTTTCCAATCTGAGCCTTTTGATCTCAGACACGAAGGCCCATATGTTCTGAAAATCTCTTGTAATAGTCCTCTATTTGCACAGCTGGATATTCATCATTTTTTTTTTTTTTTTTTTTTTTTGCTCTAAAGGATCTACCAGCTCAACATATTCCCCGGACTGGACAGTTAATAAATCCAACATTGACACTTTTTTCTTAATTTATTTATTTGGTTGTTACATTCTGTAAGTAAGTTTATATTTTGTAATTGCTCACTGTGTTGTTCAATGGCCGTGAGTGGCATTGACACGAGGGAGAGACGGCCAGTGCCTCAACTCCGAAATTCATTTTAAATGTACATTTGACAGTCTCAACTTATGAGCTTTGTAAGGTTGTCGATCAGTCTCCTGGCGTTTTCTTATGGCAGATTTCCCACGGAGAAATAAGGAATATAGTACCAGACGCATACTTTGATAAATAATTTAACAGATAATAGTTGTAAAATCTTTTTTTCTAAATTTTATGCCCATAAATATTTAACGAAAATTACGTTTTGAGAGAGATATTTAACAATATAACTAAGATGGATGAGAACTTCCCACGTCATTTTCTTTCCGAAAGTATAGATTCAGATTTAGTTGTATTTTCTTTTATGTTCATTAATGACCTACTTCAGTTAAATATGGGAAGTAGGTCTGCTTAGGTTACGCAGCTCTTGCGAGACTGACTTTTACATATGTAATTTTCATTCCAGACTGGGTGTGAATGTACGAGTTCATACATGCCAAAAGGTAGAAAAATCACAACGGTTCAAAGATAAGAGATAAATTCTCCAGACCTAGCTTACATAGCAATCATGCAGTAATAAGTGTCGAGATCTTCGTGAAGCAGTTGCAGAATATAAAGGGATGTATACAAAAATTAGCGTTTTATCAAACTTAAGATTTCAAAGGACTAAATGTTTTAATCCTATGTAATACTTCTCTAAGCTTGTTAAATACCATTGGATTTCTTCTAAAAATGCCTGAGTTTAGTTATTTTTTCAAAGAAGAAACATGACAGTGTCCTACGATCTTCTCGTAGTTTAAAGGCATTATTGGAAAAAAAAAAATAAATAAATAAAATAAAATTCTCTGCTACTGAAGAAACTCATGATTATTAAATATGAAGAGGAAGGTGTCCTTGCCCAGTCCAGTGCGCGGTGTTGGTTTGAAAAATTAAACAGGGGAGATACCACGTTGGAAAGGAAGAAGGGCTCCGGGTGACCATTAATGGATATTGATGAGGTTCTGCAGGAAGCTGTTGAGTCAAATTCGACCACAAGTACTCTATGACCATTAATGGATATTGATGAGGTCTGCAGGAAGCTGTTGAGTCAAATTCGACCACAAGTACTCTATGACCATTAATGGATATTGATGAGGTTCTGCAGGAAGTTGTTGAGACAAATTCGACCACAAGTACTCTATGACCACTAATGGATATTGATGGGGTTCTGCAGGAAGCTGTTGAGACAAATTTGACCACAAGTACTCTATGACTAATAATGGATATTGATGAGGTTCTGCAGGAAGCTGTTGAGACAAACCCGTCCACAAGTACTCGTCAAGGAGTATGTCGAATAATACTATGTCGAATAGTTCGTCGAAGGTGAAAAATACTAGTTGACTGGACCCTCCTAAACTTCTTCCTCGAGAATCAGCTAAAGAGGTTAAAATTTGTTAAACTTTATTGAAAACCCCTTCTAATATAAGATTTTTCAGAGATTGTCACCTACGATAAAAAGTGGGTTTACTAGCGAAAATCCCAATACCTGCAATTAATAGTTATATCAAAACAAATTGTTTTTTCGGATGCTTCAAGGGGGTAGTTTGAAGAAAAAAATCCATATTTTTTAAAAATAATTTCGAAAATTTGGAAGTGTTATTCATTACAAATTTGTCCTAGATGAATCCTGAACTCTACTACGAACAATTATAAAGATTGTACGTGATGTTTTCAGAGCATTATCCTGCTTTGATAACAGAAAATGAGTTTTATTCCAACGAAATAATGCTCGTCCCAGGAAGCTGTCAGAGCAAAGACATGTTTAAAGAACTCCATGAGTTCGAACTCCTGCCTCATCCACCATATGGTGGACTATAAAGTCCAGACCTCGTACCTTCGGATTACTACTTGTTTCGATCCATGGCCCATTTTCTTCGAGGGAAAAAAGCTATACTTCTGCGGAATTTGAAATCGTAGTCCTAAAGTTCCTAGATATCAGTGTGAGCAATTGGCTATCATATGACGTGGGTGTATAAAAACGTTGTGGGTGTGCGTGCGCGGATGCGTGCGTACCAGTGTGTCTGTATAAATGAATAGTGCCATTTGGGGAAGGGTTATTTGTACCCCTAAACTTCAATATTTTTAGTATCCATGGATCCTCTTGGACTTAAAATTTCTTATTTTTATGTGAAAGTGTATATTATATATCTGTGTATTTTTTAAAGTTCATAAATTTTTTGTCTCTGGTAATATTTCGTCTTCGATAATTATTATTAGGTTTATTATTAATATCTTTCCCTGGTTCTTCTATTTTGACATAGTCTATTGTGTGATTTTCCCTCGTTGCATATACTGAAAGCGCAGTTTTTAAGTGGTTCTCATTAGATTTTTTGATTAGAGATCCACAAGTGGATTTAGTCTCAAAAGTATGTAATATTTTATATTATAACGCGTTTGTTTAAATAATTGCAAAGTATTAATTTCCCTGAATTTAAGTAGAATCGAATAATCATAATTTCTTTTCGGTTGAATGAACATGAGTGACAATATAGGGGTGGCGTTGGGCTTTACTAATATATATTATATATGGGCTATTAGTCTCGGTCATTTTTATAGTCCACTTGCATATTTATTTTTAAATTCTGTCTGAACAAAGGCTGAAACTCTTTTCATTGAGAAACTGGGGAAGAATATTAATATATATTTAGTAAGTACATTTAGCTATTTTGAAATTAACTGAGCAACTCGTCCGACGAACTCTTCTTTTTCCATGTATTGTCCGAATTGTAGAAAACATTGGTCTTATTCAATATGTAATTAGGATGAGGCTTTTGTGGTAATAAAAATTATAATAATCTTTAATGCTGAATTCTGAGATGGTTTTAGTTGGGGTTCGGTCAAGGTAGATCCAAATATCTTGGCAGATAATCCTTTATTAAAAAATACATTTTTTAAATTTGTGTTTTTTGGATCTACCTTGACCGAACCCCAACTAAAATCATCTCAGAATAATATATACGGTAAAAAAAAAACTCTCCTTTTAATGCTGAATTGTTTGAAATGTAGATGCATTAATTTCTTTTTATAAAGGAATAGGAAAATGGTGAACCGAAAGATAGATCTAATGGAGAGAGCCAATTCAAGATGAAAAAGAGAGCGGCCGTTGTCCGAATTGTGACGTAATCAGTGGAATGTCCATTGAGGTGGCGAGGAAGTCTTCCTTAGTCAATCTTCAGCTACTGTTCTTCTGTTTCATCCGTTGTCTGAACTCAACTCTTTGACTCATTTATTTTAATAATTTCCGTAAGCATAGATAATTCATCTAGGTGCTCCCTATAAAATATGGTCAGTTCAAGTTGACTGATAATTAGTATTCGACAAAAAGTAGATGCTTTAATTTATGTGACTGATTCTGAAAGGCCCATTTCACAAAGGTCCTGGATATATATATAAATACTCTTCCTGGATATGTTTTTGGATATTTAAATTTAACTTTTAGGTTAAATTTATCTTGCAATATTTCAAAGTTTATTAGATGTTATTCGTTAGGGTTTGGTCAAAGTAGATTTTTAAAAAATACAATTTAAAAAATGTGTATTTTTTTAATTATCTCCCAGATAATTTAAATTATTTTTGGCGGATAATTTAAATTATCTTTGGTAGATAATTTTAAAAAATTCAAAAAATTTTAATCTAAGATGATTTTAGTTGGGGTTCGGTCGAGGTAGATCCAAAAAAACACAAATTAAAAAAATGTATTTTTTTTAATAAAGGATTATCTGCCAACGTTTCGGCTTACATTGTAAGCCATCTTCAGGGCTATCATGAAGATGAGAGAGGACGTCCTGTCCCTAAGTTCACATTTCCATGACTGAAATGTGTTTTTTTGGATCTACCTCGACCGAACCCCAACTAAAATCATCTTAGAATAATATCTACGGTCAACAAACTCTCCTTTTAAACAAAAATTTTTAAGTTTTATTTTTATTTTTTGTTTGGGATCTATCTTGACCGAACCCCAACAAAAGCATTTATTATTAATATCTAAGGTAAAAAAAAAAAAACTCTCCATTTATGGAATACCATTGCGACCTGGCGAGAGTCCCGCAGGATTAGTAGCGATAAGCGCCAGCCTAGGACTTAAGCTTGCTCCAGAAGATTTTGATAACGTGGAGCGACATCACTTGAAGGGATGATCCACCGCCCCCGCCCCTCCGGTTATTTTAGCCAAGCTCATCCCACAGTAAACAAAGACAATATTGTCCGGTTGAGGAAGGTGAAGAGGGACTTGACTTCTCGGCGTATAGGCTAGGAGAAAAAGGTCCCTCATCCTATTTTCATAGGTGAGAGTATGAGTCCCTCGAATCCTGCGCAGCGTTGTATAAACTCCTATTCGAAAGAGAAGGAAGGAAAGATAAATATTGCTGGCTAATGGCTCGAATGTCGACAGGATTACGGCAAACCTGTTGTTATTGTCAATATACTGGAAGACCAAGGCTGGTTTGATTGTCAATGGGCTGTCTGGAAACCTGGAGCTACCATTGGTGGAATAGTGCCCATTGGTCGAATTTCCTCTTTTCCTTAGAACTTGTTCTAAAGAGTTTATGACTCATTATTTCTCTTTTGTGTCATTTCAGTGATACTAACTGTTAATTTCCTGTTTTTTTTTTTATAATTTATTGTTTTGTTATTTTGAGTTTTTTTATTTATACTTTAAGTACTACATTGTTTTTAATGGAAAAATGTATTTACTCTTTCATTAATTCTTGTCATCTTACTCTTCACTGGCAGAGATATTTCAGTTCTAGTGTCTATCTCGTCCTTTCTTCATCATGTAATCATAATTACTTTCATGGCTATTTCAATAGAAATAATTCGTGTCTACAATCTGTCTCAAGCCCTCAAATCCTTCCTCAGCCATTTCCCTCCTTCATCTTACACTCTTTAGCCCACGCTGGCCGTAAGGAATAATACCGGCAGTATGGAATTCATATTCACAAGAGTATGTAAGTTCGTACTCTGGCTACGTCCACCTCCTCTCCCATCACATGAGGTGAAATTCCCCATCACTGAATTCTCCAATGAACCAAATCCTATTCTTTATACTGCTGTATATCGTCCTTCCATTGTTCCCTTAGGAATATAAATCGCTAGAATAAGCATTATGTGTTTTTGTTCAATTTTATTCAAATATATTTTTGGTGATTATAACCTCTTTCTTTCACTTTCGCCTGATAAGTTTTAAGTTTAAAATATTTTCAACTCCCTTATAATTCTCTTTGAGCCTTCCAACCCTATCCTTACTTTTGACACTTAGCTTGGCCTTTATATTATTAACTTCAAACCTAACCATATCTTCTATCTACAGCATGCTGGATCATTCCTGACTCATACCCTATAATGTGTACTTACCTAATTTCTAGCCAAAAATCCCTTTACATTTCGTGAATTTCATCTTCCCAACTTTGAAAATCTTGATGGTTAGGATTAGGATCAGATTTGAGGGACAATCAGCACTTGGACATTACGACCTTCCATAATAATTTTAATAATAGTTAGTAGGAATAAAATTGATGATGACCTCTTTTCCCTAGACGAAATCCTTATCAAAAACCTTGTTTCCAGTTTCTGTACAAATGCCCCTTTGAAAACCTATTGTATCCTCTCACTCGAAATTTCGAGTTTTACCCTCCTTACAAAACCACAGCATTCAGTCTTCCGTTCCTTCCGTCAAACCCCATTACACTTTAGTCCTTTTATTTTCCACGCATTTAAATGAAACATGGAAAACATGCCGATTTACGAACATGTAGATTACGAAGCTCCTGAGCGACATATCCTTTAAATGAGAATTAATGAAATCCCTGGAAGATAACAATTTTTTGTAAAACCAACTCCTCAAATAAGTGATTTTTCGTGTAGTATTCATTTCAATGTGATTGATATGAAAATTATATAAGAATTTATTAGTAATTTACGTCAGTTAGATTGTTCACAATTTGAATAATGAACTGAGAATATCCACTACCGACAAAGCACTTATCAATTTATATTAATTTCAATTTGTATTCATTACTCTCGGCTATACTTTAGTCGTACAGCCATAACTATTTAACGTCATCGTCCGAAACTCAAGGGTCGTTTGTTTTCTACGATGGTCGGAACTTTAGTAGTATAACGTAAACAGAAGGTCTTCAACGAACCGTTTGGACACTTTAAGAGGCGCCCAAACTTCATCTTGATCTCCAAGATGCATTCCAAAGCATGCGAAGTACACTTTTTTCACAAAATCAGTAAAGTTCACTTGTTGCTTCAATACAGTATATTCACCAAAAATGTCGCTAAATCGTTAAATTTTAAGGTATGTTTTGCATTTGGTGGCAAATCCTGATGTCTATAAATTTTGTCAATATTTTTCTCGGTTTTAGCACGACAAAAACATAGAAATTAGTCTAGAAAATTTAAACAGCTTTTCCATCTGTGTAATTTATTAGTCTGATGATTGATAAAAGTAGGAATCTGATATTAAGAAATAGATCCATCGAGGCTGCTTGCCCATTTATTTGGGAGAAGGTTTAGGAGTTTAAAGCAGTTCCAGAGATTATTCGTGGGAGGTGGATCAAGGACAAAGTTGTCTGTCTTTTCCTCTTTAAGCATTCTTTTATTTCAAGTAACGAGTTGCCCTTCGCGATTCGAACATTTAGGTACCGAAACCGATTGTGGCACCTCCAAGGAGCAGTCTTCAAGTAAGTGAGACTCTGCGCACTGCAGGCTTCTAATCAACATTAGTAGTTCGTGTGATTGAAACGTAAACAATTCATACACAAGAGGGATCTGTTTGGAGCAGTATCGAGGCTCTGCGACTCGCATTCAATGTTCGCCTTTCCTCAGGTCAAATATAGATTTACCCTTAGTGTCCTTTGTCAATATGAGAGCAGTGAAGATAGGCTATTTCTTCAAGTTATAGAGGACTGTGACAGTGTGGACAAGCTAGTCTACATTGATCAGTGTCTCTTTCATTCCATCTGAGGAAATGAAGATAGTTACAGGTTTTCCTAACAACTAAGAATTTAGAATCTTTAGGGCAGTCAAAGAAAAAAAAACTAATTTTAATATTATCGTAACGTTTTGTGACTTTATTAAAGTCATCAAAAGGATTTTAGTCGATTTTGCATCGGAAAATCGAGCTATTCATGTCTGTACTATGACGGGACTATCGGAATTTCTTTTTTTTTTTTTTTCATTAGAGTGACGACATAGTAGAGGGCATGCACCTGTTTCCAAATTGGGGTGGCTGTTCAAAGAGGCCACAATCAAGTGATGAGTTATCGTGCCTATGGAAGAAGATAGACATAGGATGTTAAATAAATGTCATTTATTTATTATTGCCAAACTTAATGATAGTCAAGTCAAATATTTATAATTAAAACATAAATATTAAATGAATTAGTATTAAAGATTATGTGATCTCCACCAAGTGAAGTTTAATTTTAAGTAAGAATTTGATTTCTTCATTTTTTCAGCCTTTCATATTAAGTCTAATTTACATATTTTCTTATTTATAAAAATGAATAACTTTATTTATATTGTGCAGTAAAGCCGTTTGCTGAGATCCACTAACAAGCCTTTCACGATGATGAAATACTTCATATTCCAATCGATACTTCCCCGATTGTCCACCTTGTTTGAGACTTTCTTAAATATTACAAAAGTAATTTGAATCGAACCAGAAAGTAACTTCCTAAGTTAACCCCATTAGCCTTTTGTTATCAATAGCATAAACTGAACCGGTATTTACAATGTACTAGAAGACTTCTTTTTTTGAGAGAGAGAGAGAGAGAGAGAGAGAGAAAATAGAGGAGGAGAGTATTAAAATATTGAATTATCATGTTTCAGATAAATTTCCAAAAAGAATTGGAAAATAAATCGAACGTTATTATAAACTTCAATGCTTACATCGTAGATAATTATAATTAACTAAGTTATAATGAATTATAATTATTATGAATTGATAAGTTCTAATTAATTTATTTAAGTTAAGCTTTCAGTAGGACACTCAGTGCTGAATTCTGGGACGAACCCAATATTGACGTAACTTTCTTGTGGGGAATTCCTATGCGACTCATACAGAAGAGTGAAAGCTTTATTGCCAATGTGCCATGTAGGTAGCACATAGACTAGGTATAAGGCACACTTCCTCGGCACATACTTATTGCGTAATGGTTACGGCGTATCAACGTCTTCTATTTCAGTGCATTCCCCCGGCTACCGCGGACCAAGGCTGCTGGTGTCAACCCGACCCCAGCCAGATTGACTAGTAGCCTATGTCCTTGGATGAAGTCTTCAATAACAAAATATAATAATATAATAAAAAATAAGTGATAATATCAAAGGCAAATAAAAATCAATCATTGATCCACGTACAATTAGTTAGTCATATCTTCATAAATAATATTGCTGATGAAGTTTTTGTTTTATATCACTAGAGCTGATATGTTAAATTTAGGAATTAATGATTCCGAAAAAAAAATTTACTTTTCTTCTTTTTTTTTAATATTGATTTCTCAATACTTGAACTGGAAATAATTTTACGAAATTGTATTGTATTCCTGAAAATAAATATATAAACACAAAGAAAATTCAATATCACATATTCGTTCCCTTAGAATTTTTCAAAAAGGGACAATTGGTATCCAATAAAATATATTTTGTAAACTATTAAGATTTATTTTTAAAAAGTTTACAATATTTAAACTGTAAATGACAACAATATTTAGTGAACAGTAGATCAGTGAATAATCACGAACATTGTACTGAACCTCTTAGATGAAAAGTTCAATAGTGAGCCTAAGAATACTGATTAAATAGTTTTATATATATATATAGGACAGTTAATANTGTATATTTAATACTTTTTAAAACAAATCCATTTTAATTAATTAAGTCATTATTAAAAATAATTATAACTACAGTTAACTCAATCACAAACTGAACAAATTCAGTAGTTTATCAAAAGAGATTGAATATTACAAGGAACTTTGATGAAGGAATAACCAGATGTTGATAAAATTCATATCAGTATAGAGACAAATGGGCTCTATTTGTGGGAGGAAGTTAGTGAACAAAAATACAATGAAAGTTTGTTTTTATTAGTATTCAAAACTTAAAACTTGTTAAAGAATCATAAATTATTGTAATTTAACATACTGCTAAAGAAGAAAATTGACATTTTTCAAAGAAAGGCACGACCTAAGTTTTTTCAGCTCCCAATAAAATTATTTACCGCCGTTTTTATTTATTTATTTATTTTCACGAATACATTCACTTTAATTTTTTAGTTTGGTACATTTTCTTCTATTATATTCTTCAACGAAAATTTAGCATACAAAAGTTCATAAATATTAGAAGAAAAAAAACCTCCAAAATGCTCTAGGATAAAATTATGTTTTTAGAATAGTAAAAAACAAATAATAAATAAAAAATAAAAAATCAATTTATCAAATATGTCAAAATGTTTAGTAAGAAAAGTATCTTAATATAAATGCAATTAGTGAAATAAATAAAAAGAGTAATTTTAGCTAAGAAGTTTAACTCCAATAACGAACCCTTCCAATGGTTCACTGTATACTGAATTTGGATAATCCCTCTTCAAAGGAATGTAGCTTTTGAGTATGTTCCCATAATCGAATTTTACAAAACTTTTTAGATTTTTCACTGATCCTACCTACCAGATACTAAAAATGATAATATATATATATANATTCCGCTTGGGAATTCATCATTTTTCCAATCTGAGCCTTTTGATCTCAGACACGAAGGCCCATATGTTCTGAAAATCTCTTGTAATAGTCCTCTATTTGCACAGCTGGATATTCATCATTTTTTTTTTTTTTTTTTTTTTTTTTTTAATGTCACACACAAATAAAATACGGCATGTAATTAGTTATACAGCATAATTGATTAGTTGCATGTGGGGGTTTACTTGCACTGTATGTTTTCAATTTTACGTCCTAGAACCCGAAATTAGCTGTTCTTCTAAATGAAATTCGACATGTATCTTTTTAATGTAAAAAGAAAATTTAAGTTGGTTCTTCAATAAAATCGGGCAAATAAGATTTGAGTATTTCTTGAAATGTCAAGTGCATGAACAAACAGTTTTTTCGATAAAGTGAAAAGAATATTTAGCATATAATAAGGAAACTCAACACACATTGTTTATGAATACAACAAATATTTAGGGAGTAACCTAGAAAAATAAAACAGATAGGACTGTTGTTTTAACTGTACCGCCAATTTCCATTTTATTGCCTGGGACCTAGGAATTGTTTTTTCTCTTCGTGAAATTTGCTATATCGCTTTTAAATTTAAAAGAAAAGGCTAAATTCATTATTAGTTCAATAAAAGTAGAGGACTACCAGAATTGTGTGAGTACAAAAGGTCTTTTGCTTATTCAGCAGGCGTAATATTCAGTTTTATATTAATTAAACTGAACACAGATTTGTTTATTGATAAATGATATATTCTCTAAGTGCAGGGGATTACATAATATGAAAAGTTAAAATACAAAAATGGGATTCCTACTTAAATCATGATAATAGTCACATTGCCTATGGTACATGTTCGCGACGGATCATAAATCTTTAAGTAGTGTGTTGAATCATTGAGAGTATATCATGGGAGAGTCGTTTAAAAGCGACAAAAGCGACTCGTATTTACGCTGGGACGCGACTTTTGCAAGGTGAATCTTACATATAAATATTGACTGAGAGACTGACACACATACGCCTATGTATGGCTCTACTGGCCATACTTATCAGTTTTTCTTAATAAAATTCGATATATATAATAATAATAAAAAGTTATTTATTAAAGTAGGACCAATAAGAAGGGAGGAGGATATACCTGCAATATGACATTGGAAAAAAAATTGTTTTCCATGAAGAAGGCGTAATATTTAGTTTAGTGTGATGAAAAACAGATTTGTTTATTGATAAGACATATTATACAAGATTCTCTGAAGAATTAAGCAAATAAAAGTAGGAGTAACCATCATTTTTAACTTTACAGCCAAGAAGCATAGGATTTGGAATTATCTTGAATGCCAAGTGCGAGCAAAAAATACTTTTCGCTGCAGTGGGCACAATATTTAGTTTAGAGCGATAAAATTGAAGCTTCTTGAAAATACTTGTATTGTAAGATTAGAAATATCTTTTTAAAAAATTATAAATTTTTTGCCTAAGTAAATTTTCAAATTTCAGAAGCTCCTTGCCTGTCGCATAATAAATTCAAAAAATTAAGTAAAACATGCAGTTAAAAATGTTTCAGTTACGAACGAAATCTACCACTGCTAGTACTGGTGGTGTTAAAACATTTTTTGGAGGAAGGTTATCCCGCCAGTTAGACATTGACTATTCAATTTGATTAGCATTTTCCATCGTTGGGAAATACAAAATATTCCTGGGAATATGTATATTGTGTATAAAATGTCGAGAAATTTCAAGAATTGACAGACAGTTGAAATTATTCAATGATAAAAGTTCACTCCACTCTCTAATTAATGCAGCAATTATGAACCTAGTATATGTTTCATATAGATGTTTTGTGAAATTTCACACTATAATCCTATCAGAGGACAACATTGTTCCCTTCACTTAGGTGTTTTACATATTGCAATAGTGTTTTAAAATTTAGAATGTATGTAAAAATATTCTATTGCTTTATTCTCAGGTACGATTCTAAGGTAACATGTTATGGCTGTGTATTTATCTTTGACTGTTCGAGTAAGTTCAGTCATTAAATTTGATGTGAATTAGTTTAAATTTACTGTTGAAGATCTAATCGACCAACTCTTAAATACCCCCCCCCCTTAATTTATGTATCTAGTATGTATTATGTATGTATCAGAGAAAATATCTAGGAAAAAAATTGAATAAACCTGTCATGTTAAAGTTATGCAGCATTCGCTGAAAGTTACTGCTTTGAATTCTATGCAAACTCGAATGATATTAGTCAATCAGTGGTTATATTAATCGCAACAAAACGGGTGAGATGTGTATTTTACTGATTGTGGCAAAATATTCTAAAGCACTCTTACGTACCAAAACATGATTGTTAAGAAATTTTAAAATTAAATTTAGTCAGGAGGAGGAGATAGCCGGGGTTCGGTCAAAGGTTTATTATTAAATAAAAACAAATTGGTGAACCAATATGGTTTTATTAGATGTTTTTTGATGGGGTTTGGTCAATGTAGATCCAAAAAAATACAGTTAAAATTTTTGTATTTTTGAATTGTATTTTTTTGGATCTACCTTGACCGAACCCCAACAAAAAACATCTAATAATAATATCTACGGTCAAAAAACTCTCCATTTGAACAATATGGTTTTATACCATGATGATAATTGTGGTAAAGTAATCCCACATTTCATTATTTATTTGAATCGTACAGGGAGCTAGAAATAAAACTCTCCCTCAGTCGGGGAACGAACCCGGATCCCCCACTATCCGGGCGGCTGCGTTAACCAACTACGCCACCAAGAAAGTGAGAATAATTTCTATTTCCCCGCACTTCACTTCACTCCGTGACTTACCGCCAAGTATGACGAATATATCGTCTTGTACTCGGCGGAGCTAAAATTTCTAACTATTTATTAGACTCTGGTTTGGCAAAGGGCCACTACCTGAAGTTCAAATCATGATGATAATTGTGGTAAAGTAATCTCAGATGCATTATTTATTTGAATTGTACAGGGAGCTAACTCAGGGGGGAGTTAAACTGAAAAATACATTTTTCTAGGTCCCTGTACGATTCAAATAAATGTGGTTTTATTTTTGTCAACGTTTCGGCCTGAATTTCAGGCTTTCTTCAGGGTTATGGGTGAAAAGAAGAGAGAGAGTCACGAATTGCGTGTTCTAACCCAAGGTTCCCGGGGTACTGATAATAACAGAAAATTATTTTGTCTCTTCCACTCGAAAAAAATATTGCACTTGGAGCTCCTAGCAAATGAATGATACAAAACAAAATGTGAATAAATACTTCCAAAATGCATTATGTGATTTTCCAAAAAAAAAAAAAAAAAAAAAAAAAAAAAAAATTAAGAATCAATGAAGGATGTTAATTTAAAAATATAACGTGAAGAGATCAAAAATTTAAATTAAAAACTACAATTAAATGACGTAAAGAAATTGTTCACAAAGCCACCTATGTGCTAAAAATAAAACTTAGTAAGCTGGTACTGTGGGATATTTGAGTCTTACTTATACTGCTTATTCTTAAGAGGAAACTAAAAAAAAAAAAAAAGAACGTATTTTTAAAATTCAGAAGCCAGTTATTAGTCATGTTTAATTTAAATGCCAAGTAATTATGCATAGAAGGTTTTACATCAATGAAAATTATGACTTTTATAATAATTTATAATGTGTATCATGGGCGTAAACACTTCAATAGCATTATTCTAAACTATATAAGTGATGGTTGAACATTAAACAGTCTTTCTTTTGCAAACTAAACTGGGTGAGTCCTGTGCTACGATAATGGAATCGAAGATCCTGAAAGCTTTATAAAGCTCAGCTGTGTATAAAATAAAGAAGTCTGCGCGAAGTGGGGGCTCGGTAATTTGATACAGCCCTTCAATTTAATGGTTAAACATTGATATTCGACTCGCGAAAAAAGAAAATTTTTTGACAAATAAATATTTGATATCCTTTTACGAAAAGGATTTGTACTCGCTTCGGTGGCACATACACAAAAAATATTGAATTTTTTTTTTTTTGTAGTAGTTTTAAATAATTATTTACGAAAAAACTCCAA
Organism: Oncopeltus fasciatus; assembly: GCA_000696205.2. NCBI lineage: Eukaryota > Metazoa > Arthropoda > Insecta > Hemiptera > Lygaeidae > Oncopeltus > Oncopeltus fasciatus. Next base: position 168,121 of record KZ807239.1, read on the forward strand.
GTTGAAGAAAACTTTAAGACTTTCCAAAATGTAATTAAAAAGCAGCTAATTGAAAATGAACTTTAGTTTATTTCATATAGCCCTTATCTATCTAACATGAGTTATATTATTGGTAATTTATATTAGCTATATAAGTATGCGATACTTGTAGTATATACTATAAAAAGGGACGTTATATTAAGTTTATTGTTTGAGCAGGGTTGGTGGTTAAGTCCCAAGTTCAATGCTCACAAGCACAAAGTGAGTAAAAAGTACAAAAATTTACGTAACAGTTTATATTCTTACATATCTCGTAAGTACTTTAAAATATATTTTATATCTACATTTTATAATTTCCTTAAAGATCATGCCGAAATTGTATATTGAACCTAGCCCAGATGTGCCCTTCCCTTACATCCCTTCAACCACTTAGGATCATGAAAGGTGGAGCTATCTACTGGTTGTCACCGTATTCTAAACATCAATGGCTCTCTGCAAGCTTTTATTTATCCATAAAAGCTTGCCCCGGAGGTGTATTTGAACTCACAGTTCCATTAAAAAGAATTTATCGAACGTAATTTTCATTTTAAAATAATATATAATTATAACTTAATAATTTTTAACAATATTTTAATTATCTTAATACTTTTTACTTTTTAGCAGTAATCATGCTCTTAACGGTGGAGGCTTAATAACCTAGATGTTGAACTCCTAAATATTCTCCTATCAATCTATTAAGAGTGGAGGTCAATCTGATAACTAACACTCCAGTAAAATCTTTTCTTACAGTTTAAGAGGCCGTGATTCCGGTAGACTTTTTATAGAAACTTTTTATTGCAACGTACTGAGTTACCTTGAGAATTAAATGTCATGCAAAGCTTAAATAAAAATGTTTATTAACTACGATACTGTAGAATTCGCTTAGTTTTTCAGTATGGTTTCCTTCTTTGCATTTTCATATTAAATAAAAGAGGCATTTATTAAAAATATTTTTTTATTTTTTTTTAATTCTCGATACTCCACGTTGAGAAACCCACGTGACTTCTAAGAAGAATTGATGGGTTTTTGATAAGAAGGGGGGTTATAAAACGAATTTAGCCAAGTATAAACGGAGGAGGTGGTGAATATACTTTGTGATTATCGATTATGACTCAATGACGGATTATTTCATTATGAGATGGGCAAATTTATTATTCAATAGCATAATCTCTTCCCTGAAGGCCTGCACTTCAGCAGTTCAATTTAATGCCGTAATCAAATTGTATGACGTTCAGTTATGCTATATTTACTTCTTACCCCTTGTAAGACTTTATTCCAGGCAATCAAAAAAAAAAAGAAAAAGAAAAGGAAGTAAGTGATTTAAATAACTTGCAATTGTACCGATGCCTGTTTCATTTTCTACAGCTTAATCAATAAACCCTTCACTAAAATATGGATAAAAAGATTGCCAGGCCTTGTGCTTTAAGACCATTTCCTCCAGGTATCAAATTATTCACGTTTCTCTAAATAACTAACTACCTTCAAACAAAAAAAAATAATCGCAAACAAAAATTTTTTTTTCTTTTTAATGAAATGTGGCAAATTTTTTTAATAATACTGGATTATAAAATTTTAGAGTAGGTAAAATTTTAAAAACGTTAAAAGCATTATGTATGTACTATGCTTTTAACGTTGAATATAAAATGGAAAAAGTTAATATATGATATGATAACATTTATGGAAAAGTTAATAAGAAATCCTATTAAAGGCAATTATGGCCTAGACTTCAGGAGATTATTTTTAAGTAAATCAACCTATTCATATTCGTATCATAACCCGACATTTCAAGAAATTAACAAATGTTCACCGATTGAACTCTTAAGAGAAACCAGAACTTAATATGTTCTGTTTAAAATTTATGTATATATATANTGAGTATTATATATATATATACATATTAAAAAAAAGAAACTAAACTGTGTATTTATGTTTTTTTTTGTTTTTTTTAAAGTTAGATGACGTTAAGACGTTAATATCTGAAATAGTGTGAGGGGATTTTGAAAGGGAACAAAATTTAAAATCTCATCTTGTTATTATTCGTTATTATTATTAGCAAAAAAAAAATGCGTATAATGCGATTTGTTTCCAATTCAATATACGAACATATATTCCATACTTCTTTCTTTAAACCAATATGAAGAAAAATTTTCAAGAATGTAACTTCGAGGGTCTGGATCAAATTTTTAATGAATAGAAACAAGCTTTGGTATTTAAGCCTTATATTGTAAACTATTGAATAATTTTTTTTTGTCTGAATTAAGACGAGCAGGTTCAGAGAGGAAGCCTTGAATTTATAAACTTAATTTTTCGTTACAATAAATATTATTAAAAAAACTCCAAATGATAGATGCAAAATAAAATTTTATAACACTAATGCATTTTAAATTTTTCTAAGAAACGTATTTTACGGTAGTTATTTAAGAATTTATATAAGGAGAATTAGTTTCTCCCAAATTATAATACATTATAATTATAATAATATCACATTTCCACATAGTATTCTCCCCGGCTTACAAGATCAAAAAGTCATCTATTCTCATCCATGTCAATCTTTCATGAGAGATGGAAAGTCATAGTTTACTATGCTCTTTTTTTTTCGTCAAATCCTTTATCCTGAAAGATACTTCAGTTAAAAAAAGGTAAGGGTACTATTGCATTCCTTTGATAATGAACCTGTAGGTCTCTGCTCATTCCTTTATGGCGAAGGGCAAACAGTTTCCATTGAAAATTTGTAATACTCTATAATAAGATAAAAATATACTATAAGGGCTATATACACTAATATCGGATATTATATGATAACTATAATATTCAACAATTAGAAGTACAGAACTCAAGGCTTTTCACAATTATTAACTAACAGTTCACCAGAGTTAGTAAATTATTGATAGCCATATTTCTAACTCATTGTGCGTACGTAATTGGCATTTAACTCATCTTACTGTCATTTTCACGCCAAGAGTCGTGCTATCAGTCTTAAAAAAGGGGAAAAAAATACAACTAATGGAATTATTAGAAAGGATAATTTTCACAAAGTACCTTTTACACAATAACACTCTCCCACGATATACTCACTATGATTCGACACACTTCTCCGATTGGCTGAGATATAAATACCCTACGATCAATGTCAAATATTTCAGGTTGAATCCATATAAATAAAAAGGCCGTCTTGCAAGAGCTGCGAAAACTAAGCGAATTTCTCAGAATCTCGGTTGATGAATATTTTGTTTCAAAATTTAGAATAATGTAACCCCCTACACTCATAGAATGTATACATTTTATCAATAAACAAATATATGGTAGGTTTCATAATCAAATATTATAACCACTGCAGTAGCAAAATACTTTTTGTACTCACACTTGTTTGAATCTCCACTTCTATTCGTGCGATTTCGCTCTTAAACCTCTCTACATTTATAATTGATGCAAAAATTCAATTAAAAAAACAAATTAATCACAGATTCTAGACCGGGAAATTAAAATTTAAAATAGAGGAAAACCACAAGTCTTAATTATTTCAATTTCAATTTAATCCCTAAAATATTTATAAAGAAATTATGATAAATTTGTATTTTAAATTATTTATTTAACTTTGACTGTATTAAATAATATTATACTCTGTTGATATAACTCTATTTCTGATATAACTACTTCATATTGACATTGTAGTGTTTCACTCAGGTCATTGTAAATAGGCCAGATAAGACATTAAGTTTATTCATTTTTATTATCCTTAGGGAGGCTGAAGATTAAATTTATTTTTTATTCATTTGAAATGTGTCGAGTTTCATTACTCTATAAACTTGCTTATTTAAAATATTAAATAATATAAAACTAGATTCGTAAATAAGCGATTAAGCGCTTGAAATTTCAGTTAATCCTCCACTCTTATTCGCTCGATTTTGCAAGCTTAGCCTTTGTTTCACATCTAAAAGCTACATGCCGAATTTCATTTTACAAATAGCTAATTGCGTGTTCTGAGTTTAAAAATTGTAAATATAAGGTTTCGGTAAACCCTTACTGCTAAATGTTAAAATCGTTTTACTGAAATAATTTTCAAAACAAATCTGTCAGGAGAACAACCTTAATAGACAGATTCCTTCGGAATTCGCGAAACGGGGGGAGACATTATTGGTGTAAAGGATAACTAATTAGTGACATAAAAAAATACAAATTAGAATGTAATCTTGTTTTTAAAAAAAATAAATAAATAAAAAAGTCTGATTATAGCGCAAGAATTTCTACTCAAGAACATGAGTAGTGTGACATCTTTAAAAACGGTGTTTTTAAGAGAACAGTCTTATTAAATCTATTCATTAGGCAATTTGCATAAATACATGCTCAATAGATTTTTCTAAACTCATTTTTACAGAAGTACTTGTATCTCTTGAAGTAAAACAGTTCTTAAAATTCCATAAAAAGGCGTCGCCAAAATTTTATATAAACCTAAAAAAAGTAAGATAAAAAAAATAAAAGTTTATTCGCATATTCAGGTACGATTAAAAACACTTTTTTTGATATGACAGGCTTCGGTATAGAGAAATAAAACTAAGAAAAAATATATGTAGAAAAGACTCTAGTGGTTGGAAAACAAAATTGAAGAGTTGGTAGTTTGGGAGTGAGAACTAACACATTTATACTTTAATAGCCACAATGAATTTAAGTGGCATTTAAATAACAAAACAAAAAGGTTTCATAAATGAATAAAATCGTACAAGGGATTTGTCTCCCTTTGAAATAAATTAAACACTGCACTGGGATTAATGGAGCTGAAATATTTAACTATCAGAATGAAATTTAACTTATTCAATTCGAATAATATGGGCAGTAAACAGATGGACCATACTTAAACTATAAAAATTTACCAAGTTAGGTGGACTTTAATTTATTTTTTATTTAAGAAAACTTTAATAAAAATTTAATTTGGACTTAAAAGCTGAAAATACAATCTAGTTGGCCTAACCAGGAGAAGAAAGGTGAGAGGGAACATTCAACCCTACTAGTTATACTCTTATATAATAATTATATTATATGTTTTCTACCCGCTTCCTACAAAGCTGTTCTTACACATAAATACGTAAAACATTTTAATAAATACAACTGACTGTATAGCACCTCTCGGAGTCAACTTCCTGACGAAAATGATTATGAATCTTTAATTATGAATAGAAAATTGGTCTTCTCTAGACTTCTAGAATCAAGCTCAAGATTCAAGATTATCAATAAACCTTATAAAATTTTTAGAAGCGATTCTTGCAAGAAAATCAATATTTAATAGCCCCAGTTCTACGAACTTAAAGAGCCAGCTAAATAGTTTATGACTTTTGAACACACAGGCAAAGGCTCACCCTAATAGTGCCTCACGCTGAAAGGCATTAGGAACATGGAACTCATAGATAGCCAATCGGAAACTCTTAAGTGGTCGGATATGGAGTCGGGAAAATATAAATAAATAAAATTACGACAGAAAAAATACAGAGATCATTCATTAAAAATACAAAACTTAAACAGACAATACAAGATGGTTTTGTATATTTAATCTCATCTTCCATTCGAATGAGGGTTTAATTTAATAAAAAATAGAGCACTTACAAATAAACATAGCAATAAAATAATGATTTACCTCGCTGAGAATAACCAGCAGAAGAAGGCGAAAACGAGAGAGCACTCGAAGTAGCCCGCGGATGCGAAAGAATTGTTTAAGAGGAGTTCCATTTCGTGCCACATCACGACGGTCTTGCTGATCTCGCCAACATCCCAAGATGACCTGCAACACGCACAACACGAATTCACTACAACACTCAGAAGTGCAGAAATAGTGAAAACAATGTATTACCCAGAGCACCTCAGTCATCAAATGTATCTTGCAAGACCTTCATATACTAAAACTTTTCCCATGCTTCATTGAAGATGGAAATAGATATATGATTAATTTGACGATAAAAAGTGAAAGTGTAGAAGATATAATCAATATCAGGTGAGCTTTATTGTAATACTTACTATAATGAAAGACAATCATCAACCGATTTTTTTTTTTAACCTTAATGTTTAAAATTAAAAAAAAAATTTTTGTAATTTGATTACAATGAATAGTAAAAAAAAATGACATTAATGACAATTACATGAGGAGAGAAGATGATCAGTGACCCCACTCTCAATAATAAGACAATGAAAATATTTGTATTACTAATTTCGGTGTTCCCTTACATTTGCCTAATCGGATTTCAATAAAACTAAATAAATTTATTGGTTTTCAATATAGCGCCTAACTATTTCAATATATAATGTTTCTATATTTTATAATAATAAGGTACCACCCCTCTAATCCTGGAAGTTGCATTATGACATGTGATTTTCGTAAGAAGAAAAATCGTATGCTAAGGAAACTAAATTTTTATTATTAAAGGGCAAGACTTCTTTACTTAAATTTAGTAGTTTGTTTAAATTGGTCTGATTACCAATGGACGAGTAAGTTTTGAAGCCTATCGTCCTAAGTAACCTGCTTCTCTATATTTCTACTCTGTGAGGTAACCGCCCTCATTCCTTTTCTTTAGTCAATTAATGGGCTCGACTAACCAGTGACTCCTTCATAAAATATTCTATCTGGTATGAGATGTTTTAAAGCTCTAACTTTAAAGAAAATGAGATGTGCAAGGCTTCAGGAACTTGAAGAACCTTCCTTTAACATAGTCCGGTGTCCAAAACCAAACAACCTAGTTAGGAAAAGAGAGTTTGTTGACCGTAGATATTATTCTAAGATTATTTTAGTTGGGGTTCGGTCGAGGTAGATCCAAAAAAACACAAATTAAAAAAAATGTATTTTTTAAATTTGTGTTTTGTTTTTTTTTTGGATCTACCTAGACCGAACCCCAACTAAAATCATCTTAGAACAACCTAGTTAGGATTTCTTAAAAATTCCAACTTAAGTTTCTCGGCGGTATAGGTATCTTTTTCACGATTCAGAGAAGCATATGTATTTCGATGGACGAATTCATGGGCATCAATCAGCCTCCTACTGATATAAGAGTTCAGCCAGGCTAATTGTTTGGGTAGGGGGGGGGGGGGTCCAAACTGAATATTCAGTGGCAGCCTTACTTGAATGTTGTCATGGTGTATATGTCGTGAAGCATTGCTGACATGAGCGATACCCAACATAGAGTTAGATTTCTAGCTATTTCAGTCGTTCGCTACACTTATCCGTCCGGCTGCAGATGTTACAGCCTTGTCTTCCGAATCCCAAGCAATTTGTCGTTCCCCTAAATATTGCGACTCGAATTGGCGGTCCTGAAAATATATACCTCGTTATGAGCACCATAGTGATATAGTAACTCTTTCACAAAAACCCTCGTCCCGGTTTCAATGCAGAGTTCGTCATTGGGAATTTGTCTGTTTATTTCGTAAAAAAATCACCTACCATATCGATAACAAGGGTGCATTTGTTTCCTCTTAGGTATATCAGAAGTGTACCAAGGATACCAAGGATGATCATCAGTGAATTGTAAACTTTGCAGTCTCAAGTAATTTTTAATCCATGTCATCAGATCTATTCAACCATACATCATCGTGCTCTTGTAAAGAGGGCGATAGTATCCCTGTTTCAGCGCCTAACCAGGAACTCTTTTTCATAAAATTCATTTGATATATGGCTCCCCAACAAAAAGTGCCATCTCTTTTAGGCTTAGAACCATTCCACGAACCCAATAATTATCGTATCAGGACTTACTAGAGACCGCCAATAATTCCCAAGTACTGCCTTGCATTAAAAAATAACAACTTTGCCCGAAAAATTGCAAAGTCGAACCGGACAAATTCGCTTTAGCATACGGTTCGCATCGAGCCATAATGCATCTATTTGAAAATTGATACCACTGATGTTTAATTATGGTAATCAGCCGACCAATAAGTCAACATTACTAGCAATATTTATTAATACAACGTTAAACGACATATGACCTGTTTCCTTTCGTTTAAATACAAATTACGTACAATCTTTTGGTAAAATACTCGAAATCAAAGAGAATTTCCGATGCAACCCAGTTTTATTCAACCATAAAAAAAAATAAAATAAATTTAATTTTATAGGTTTATGTAGACGAGAGTTTTAGAAAAGATTTTTTATCAAATATCAGAACTCAGGTTAGGCCAAACTCCTTAAACAATTTATGATAATATTTCTAAGCTAACATTTCTTTACAACAGATAATATATTTAATAAGTATTTCGATGTATACATCATTTCATGGAATATGAACGATAAAATATTCCATTTCATTACATTTGTACGACTGGGTGGGGGCTGCCCGCGATTGCTGGTTGGCGCCACTTCTGGAACTCTGGACTATGTTTAGGTCCAAGGCTTGGTGGAGTGCGGATAGAGCAGGCACATGCACACTCCACAATCAAGCCTTCCTCCGAGAGCATGCACAAAAGCCTGCAATAATGACCACAGGAGAGCTATCGGAGTGGTGCCGCTGCGGGTGCCGGTGGTCTTTGGGTTGCCCCTCTTTGGGTTCTCCCTCTGCTCTTCTGCCGTCCCCTTCCCTCCAATACGGTGAAGGAATAGCCATTTTGTCACCAATATTAATGCAATAATGACCCTAGTGGTTGATTTGTCAAAAAAAAAAAAAAAAAAAAAAACATTTGTACGACGATGCTAACGTCCAATAGATCGTTATGATCCTTCTAAAAAAGATGTATTGTTCCTCAATTCTTCAAATCCCCCTCCCTCCCCAAGAATAAAGAATACAGGCTCCGGGTGACTATTAATGGATGAGGTTCTGCAGGAAGCTGTTGAGTCAAATTCGTAAATAAGTACTCGCGAACTTGCCAGGGAGTATAGTGTGTCGAAAGATACAGTCAGTCGCCATCTACTCTCCATGGGGAAGGTGAAGGCAACTTTTCAGTCGGTCCAAAAGGGGCAATTTCATGAAACCCTTTTGGAAAGAGCCTTGCTTTTCATTTTTTGGTGTTATTCATCCTGACTTTGTTCCTGGTGGAGTCTCTACGAATCCTTAACTCTACTGTGAGCAACTGTAAAGCTGATAGGCGAATTTGTGTGAGCGTTATACTGCATTGATGAACAAAAAATAATTTATTTTCTTGCCCTCACACTTCCCGAGTCAAGTCATAGAAAAGTTTAAAGAACTTCATGGGTTCGAACTTCTTCCACATACACTATATAGTCCAGACATCGCATCATCGAATCCCTAATTGTTTCGATCCATGATCTATTTTCTTCAAGAGAAAAATTAAACAGAAATTATAATATAAGAAATAAAAAGTAACAATGCTATCCAGCTAACCATTTAGCAAACTTACCTAAAGGTACCTTGAAATAGTAATTATTATAGTTTTTAGCACATTGATATGCACGTTGAATAATCATTCAACACTACAACCTTAGGTAATTAATCAATTAATAAATAAGGCGAGCTATTTTTAATTGGCTGTGTAATCAAAAACGAATTTGTTCATAACACTTACTGCGTCAATCCTTCACGCAAGAGATGTATGAATTTCACCACTGAATATCATTCCATTCCTCACTAGTGGGAGTATTTCCCTCCGTACAAAAAGGAAGAGTTCAATCAACATAATGAAAATACAATTAGATTAAACGATATTCAAATAGGGCCTCCAGGCAGTAAAAATAGATATTTCATTTTTACAAAAACTTCTCGGATAGCTACACGAGTTTTGTTATTCTGTTCCCTACATGCAGTGGTTTTTTTTTCTCTTTTCGTTTTCTACATCATTCCTGAAAGTGGAATATCATATAGTCTAGAAAAGGAATGCTGGAGTCATCTTTTTCGTCTTTTGCGGTGAGTTTCCGAAGACTTACAAAATTTGATTGAATGCCTCAGCATCTATCCTTCTTTTTTGCATTCACTAAACATTGCATTGAACGTTTTAGCTTTTCAGTGAGGCGATTAGTTTTCGTATAGTATGGGGTTTTTACCATTGTATATTGAATATGATTCTCAAAAGAAAAATTCTTAAATTCATTTATTTCAATTTTGGAACGTTTTTATTTTCATCGGAATAAATATTTGCTTAATTTCCAACTGTGAAAACAAGAGTCATAGCATTCTCATCTACTAATGCAAGTCGTTTTTCTAATATTTATAAGTTTCATAACAGATTATGCTTTTTCTCTACTCAATCTCAAATCAATTAAATAAAACAATCCTTATCTTATCAACTGAAAAAATTATGCTGTTGAACCATTAAATATTACTGTATCATGTGAAATTAAATTTTATCAAATTATCTAAAGGTCATAAAATTGAATACAAACAGCAATACAAAATAAGACTATCAATACAATTATCATAAAGTAACCAAATAAACTGTGTCATAAACTATGGCCTAGCTGTCTGTCGAGTGTATGCAGAAGAATACCCAAATACATTTATGTAATGTATACTTTTTACATTTACTGCATTTATAAAATAAATACTTCTTAGAAATATACAAAGTACAATTACATTCTGCATATTCACATACTTAATAATTTTATGTTATAATAAATTTACTTACGTGCAACATAATTATATTATTTTTCAAAATTTCAACTAATATAATCATATAAAAAATAAACAATTTTTATTCTGCCCTTTAAATTAGCCCCATAATTAAAACACCAATAACTTATATGTTTGTTCAGTTTCCTTCTACTATTATTTATTCAAATTCTATAAAATTTGGAATATTTTAATATTTTACTAACTGTTCTAATGGCAAACACATTTAGGTGCAGGGATATAGGCGATGGGAATTAATTGCTATCGTAAATCGATATTTCTTGATTAGTGGCAACTAATCTAAATGAACTGTTAAAGAGAGACTTTTCAGAGTAGGTTTTGATTGCTTTGTCGGAAGGTTTCATTCCTTCAGACTGCCGATAAGTGGAGTATAAATTTTGAGAAGCGTCTAAGTTTTACGCTTAGAAGCGATTATATATATTAAAAGACTACTAAATATTAATTTCTTCCGTAGATGTTTCCGTAGGCTTCCACGGTCTCATAGGAAAACTCACAAATACTTCTCCCGGACTCGACCACGAATTAAAGTTATTTTTTACCGAGCTTTCACACATCATGTGATGGCTACATCAGGACTTAATGGAGAATAAGCAAGGGTGAGAACTATATCATTCTACTATCAGCCCTGAAGAAGCCATCTGAGAAAGCTCTGCAAAAGTTAACTTTTCCACATGGTCAAGCCTGGAAGGATTGTTTATGAATATACTTTGTATAGCCAAATCGCCGATTTGTAAATGGATAATTTTCCATAATGCCGAAAAAGCCAAGAAGAGCAATGTCTATCATCTTCTAAAAATTCCACCATGTCGCCATACATACAACCCACTTTAGAACATAATCGTTACAATTCCGACCACATGTTCTCCTAGCTCTTGTGCCCAAGTAGGAGATACTAGTTAACATGAACAAATTTTGAAACAAATTTTACATTGTTTAAACCTTATTATACTGATGGCAATAATAGCATAGCGTTTGGTGAAAATTGTAATATCTGTTTACAATAAAAAAAATTTTGATGCGTATAAAAAGGATTCTTGGAAGCTCTTGAATTCGGGTCCCGCAGTCCTGGCACTGCGGGTTCCAATCCCGTCTATGGCAAGTTTTTATCGATAAATAAAACCTTATCCTAAGCCATGGATGTTTAGAATACGGAGGCAACCTGTAGACAGCTCCTTCTTCCATGACATTAATTGAGGAGGCTCCTTTCATGAAAGGGAAGCTTTGGATATTTAGAATTGGATGTCAACCAGTAGATAAAGACCCTAAATGGTAGAGAAGGAGGCTTATCACTTATTTTGTTTAAATACATACGTCTACGTACCTTTAAGAGAAAATGCCCCTCTTGTAAACAAGAAAATTTGTTTATTTTGATTTTTTTTATTGTTTAAATTCTTAAGCTAATAATATGGTATTTCTGAATTTTATCTCCTTAATTTTAACAATTTATTAAAATTAAAATTTACCCATAATGCTGATTTTGTTGCATGGATACCTGAGATTGGACGAAACTGTTGGTTTACATCACGAAACAAGTTTAGCAACTCTGCATTGCTCTGAGCAGGTAAACGAGATTAATATGAGAATCCGACTGGGAAACTATATAATGTTACGTAAATGCGATTTTTTATTGTTCACTAGTTTATCTCTAACAAATATGGAGCATACAACAATAAGAACTTCTCTTGAAACTATTTTTTTTTAAGTGGGCATTGCTACACACAAATCACGTGTTTGAAGATCTTGAAGGATTAAATTATTAATGGAGCGGTAGGTAGGGATCTAGCAGAGACTTGACCTGTAGTACACAACCTATAGTGCTAGAGCAGATCTTAACCACTTCCACAGCCAACCGTAAACATGAGGCTCTTAATTCAAAGTATAAGTGTGGTATTCTTCTAAAGCCGCCCATCTGATTAAGTTATAAATTTGCATTAGGATTTCCCATTCTCACTTCACACAGGGATATTCTTGAGACCTTGCACGCATCCGTTAATGTCTAAATAATTATAAAACAGCCTTAGGGAAGAAGTAATTATCGTTTAATCAGAATCCAAGTCGAAACCTCTCTTTAAGTCACGAACGATTCCCAACTCCATGAAATAGATGTCGGACCGATGGATCCGCAGAGGTAAGACGTCAACTACGACTTGAGCTTAAGTAATTATGGCTCAAGCTATTACTTAACTTTCATAAGATCACTTTTGTTCAGAGATTCAGACTGATGCTACGTAAATATTTATAAATGCAAGAAATGAAAATAATTTATGAATTATAATTATTATAA
>KZ807239.1:186992-200043 GCA_000696205.2 Oncopeltus fasciatus
AAAAGGAAAAAAAATATCATAGCCGCTGAAGCAACTGGTGGAATTATTAAATATGGAGGAATCCTTGCCCAGTCCACTGCGCGGTGTTGTTTGAAAAAATTAGCAGTAAAGGTAAGTTGGAAACTAAGAAGAGCTCCGGCCGACCATTAATGGATATTGATGAGGATCTGCAGGAAGCTGTTAAGTCAAACCGTTCACAAGTACACGCGAACTTACCAGGGAATGTGGTGTGTCGAAAGATACTGTCAGTCGCCATCTACTCTCCATGGGGAAGGTAAAAAGAGCAGTTGACTGGTCCCTCACCAACTTACTCCTCAGCAATCAGCTTCCAGAAGATTTTCGACTGTAATGAAAATAAATTTACTGGGGAAAGCAATGGCTAGATCTGGGTCAAACTGATTTTCCGGTTACTGCAAGGAGGCAATTTGAAGGAAAAAAATCATACTTTGCGTTTTTTGGAAATTTTGAAAGTGTTATTAATCTCACGAATCTGTTCCTGAACAATTAAGGTAGTTTTATGAATTATGAACTCTACTGAGAACAACTGGGGACATTGTATGCGAAGTTGTCTGAACGTTACCCTACATTGATCAACCAAAAATGAGTTGTATTCCAACAAGATAATCCTCCTTCTCTCACCTTCCACCGAGCCAAAGAAAAGTTTAATGAACTTTATGGGTTCGAACTCCTGCCTCATCCACCATGTAGTCCAGACCTTGCACCATCGGATTAGTACTTATTTCGATCCATGGCCCATTTTCTTCAAGGAAAAAACTGATGATTTTGGGGAAGTTGAAATTGAGGTCCAAGAGTTCTTTGACAGCCATCCGAAGGAATGATATCAGAGCCTACTCTGAAATACAATTTCGTTCCTAAACGAGCAATTGGCAGGCAGATGGCTAATGTCGGTAGATAACAATAAACTATTCTTTGAGTATTAATTGTATTTTATATAAAACATAAAACAAAACAAATATTTGATTGAAAAACGATAATTTGTATATAAATTTTTATTTAAACCTGCAATAAAAAGCTATATAATTAAAGTGATTTTATTTCAAATTATAATTTTTTTTAGACAAAATTAATTTTGTTTATAAAGATGTGGTCTGCTCTTTCCCATTAAGGAGGTCTTTCTTGAATGTGTTATAGAGGAAGGTCGACTTTGGTCACAAGACAATAACCATAAGTAGTAGAGTATACTTTACTCTTCTCCTTATCCTGGATCTGGCCTTCTTATTAAAAACATTTTTCCGAAATTGGCACCAGCATTATAAGAAAGTAAATAACCCTTTTTGGCTAAAACTCTCCCATAACCTACACCTAGAGTAGGAGAGGAAGCTCTATATTTCTTCTGACTTACCCGGTTCTGACTAAACCGTAGCGACTATTAGATATTCATCTAATTCCTTTTAGAGAATACAAAAGTAATCTCAGTTCTACTCAGAGGCTCTCTTCACTGGATCCCTCAATGCACGAAGGGAGCCACCTATAAATGAGAAGCAGTTTCTCCACAATGAAAGCCCAGAAGAAAAAAAGCCAAATGCAACTTATGCTGAATGATAAGTTTGCTTTAGAAGGAAAATGAAGAAGATTTGGTACAGAATTTTTGCCTGCTCTAATATTTTGCTGTTGAAATATAAAAGAAAGAGTGGAATGAATGTGAGGATTCTGGGCTCGAGATGGTTGCTGTTCACGGTCCGCCACAGATCAGTGAAAGTTCCTTCTCTCACCTTTCGATAAGAGTTATCCAACGTTGTGCCTAAGCTGCGTTTATGATCTTCCATCTTCCTAACACTTATCAGTTACACCCAGTAAGAGTAATAGAAGGCTCATGAACCCTTGTTATATTTTTATGGTTATTTATCCAATTTATGCTAAAGACATAGCTCCAACAAGTGTAGCCCGGATTGCCAGTGGCGCGGTTAAAATATCAGATGAATCCTTAGAGAATTTTTGCATAAAAGAAATTATTTCCTATTCTGATGATATATTGTTGATGAATATTATTAATAATATACGTTCAAAAGTATTGAAATCGAACCGCAGGGAAGGAATTTTAAAGGAGTGTTATACGTAATATGGAAAATCGTTCATAGCTCCATAAGTGTGGTACTCGTCATACAACAAAAGTGATTTACTGTCATTTTACATTCACCAGTTTATTCTTACAATAACTTATTTTTGTCTCTACTGTTTTCATAAATGGTTAATATGTTCTTCTTTCTTCTTGTTGTGTAAAATTGTACAGCAAAATATAAGTATATTACTATTATTTTTCAAGAAGGAGAGAGGTATTATAGTTGCATAATTATGTGTCATAATACATTATTTTAAACACAAAAATCATAGTTATAGGAAACATTGTTAACTGTTAGAAAAATTCCAAAAGTCGAACCTCACATGTTGCGCTGTAAAACTACGAAATTAATGGTATGTGTCCTGGCATTTGTAATAGTAATTTAGTAATGTTACTTCAAATATAAAAAATGCATTATTTTTTCATTTCTCCAGTGCGAAAGACTCTAATTAATTTTCATAGACATTACGTATCAACAAATATCTTCTACATAAGTCATTAACGACTTAACGAAGTTAACTTCTTAAAGTAGGTCTTATGCTACTAATAAGTGGTTTACTTATTTATTCTATCTTAAGAAAGAAGAAAAATACAATTTGCGTAATTAAGAAAATAAGAAATATTTGTGAACACCATAAATCTTATTTCATCAAATGGTATATCCAAAGGAACAATTATTTCTTGTGGCATTGGATTTAAATATGTCATTGAAAATTAATAATTCTCTAAAATATACAGAAAGGTTTTACCTGCCTTCCGGAGATATGCTTGGCAAGGTCCGATTAGTCAGAGTGGTAGTGATAAGACGCTGGCTGAAGGCGAAAGAGACGTCGAAAGCACCGTAACACTGCCTGATCACGGACTGACTGGCCTCCGGGGAGCTGTAACCCTCGGCGACAACCCTGCCCCTCGTGGCCGCTCCATGAACTGCGACCCCACTCGGCTAGGTTCGAGATCATCCACAAATAGAGGTATTTATAGTAAACATAGCTGGTGAACTTAGCAGGCCAAAAAAAAACTTCGAGGGAAAGTCTGTTCCGTCATTTTAGGGGATTTCCCTTAGAGAGATCAAGCTGTTCAGATTGGACCGAATTTTGGAAAATGTCTTCAATTAGTTTACTGGTACTACTTAAAAGCTAAAATTATTACCCGTCCAATATTTTATATATTTATATGTGCATGTATCTGCAAATTTATAATAAGGAAACTAAATTCTGCATTTAGGCTGGAGAGTTCGTTATGGATCGATTCAGTGAACATTGTTTGAGGGAGGGAAAGAGACTAAGTGAAAAAATATACCTTCATTATTGGTATAAATGCAATTGTATTATAGAAAATTTAATTTTCTGACATAAATATATATTCTGCAACATTTTATTGAAAATTCATTTTAAGATAAATATTTTTAAATATTCCATCGAAGGATAGACTATTCCTCCTTTTTTAAGTTTGGTATATAAATTTATAATTTAGTAACCAATTCTGGTATTTAGGCATTCAATTGAATTTTTTTTTTTTTTACTTTTATTTATTTATTACATTCTGTTAAATTAAAACATTTTGTAATTTGATCACCACAATGAATTAGAGAAAAAAAAATGACATACAATATCAATCACATGAGGAGAGAAGGTGACCAATGACACCACTCTCAATTTATTTACAGATTATGTCCCCAGGAGGTCACGGGGCCATCTTGTTTTTAGTCGTCGGGGTGGATCATAGGGGTTGGAGTCCGATGACAGGGAGTGGGCATATGGATTAGGGTGAAATTGGAGTTTACAGTGGAGGAGCGTGAAGCGAGCGGAGATGAAGTCTTGGACGAATGGGATATTATAATCTTGATGTAGTTCGAGACGTAGTATGGAGCATTTGCAATAACTCTTAGGATTTTGGATTGGAACGATTGAATACGTTGGATGTTGGAAGGCTTTGCGGCACCCCAGAGTTCTGCACCGTATGTCCAGATCGGTTAGTGTTTTATATAGAGTCAGTTTATTCTCTGTTGTGAGCTGTGAACGCCTGTTTATCAGTCTGTATAAGAGTCCTTAGCGCCTGTTGAGTTCTTGTCGTTTGATTTTTATATGTTGGCTCCAATTAAGCCTTGAGTCAAGTTGGGAACCCAAGGTAACGGACTGAATCAAGGAGGGGTATAGGTATACTATTAAATGTGACATTAGAGGGGGAATCTTTTCTTAGTTGAAAATTTACCTGTACGCATTTGGACTCATTTATCTTAATTCTCCATTTGCTACACCAGTGCTGAATAGCATCTAGGTGGTTTTGTAGAATATTGGAAGCGGTTTTAGGATCAGTATGGGTAGTGAGGATCGCTTTGTCATCTGCAAATAGGGCCAGTAGGGTATTAGGATGGGTGGCAATGTCCGCAGTGTAAAGGGTAAAAAGGATAGGTCCAAGCACACTGCCCTGTGGAACGCCCGCTTTCACAGGGAAGTGTTCGGAGTAATCTGATCCTTGCCGGACCCTAAAGAATCGGTTAGAGAGATAAGATTTAAGGATTAGATAGATGGTACTTGGGAATATGGACTTGAGCTTTACTTTATAATAGTCCAGAATCCTTTACTTTAAAATTGAAAACTACTGACATTTTTTAAAACAAGTAAACCACTTCACGCCATAATTACGTCGGAGTCACCAATTGTTATTTCTGTTGGGAGAACGAAATAAAAATAAAGAATTTCAACTTTAAAAATTCAAAAATACTTTTAATTACCTTTTTTTGAGTTAACTTTAGCGACATCTCTCTTTGAATAACAAGAACAACTGAAACCTCTCTCTAATCAATGTTACCACCATACGTCGCTAAAAAATCTGAGATCACATCTTCCTTAATACCTACTTATGTACGTTTTTATTAAAATGTAGCTTCATGTAATTAGGGCAAAAACAATATATAAAACATTATAATCCATTACATTATAAAAATAGTTTTAATGAAATTAATTATAACAATTTTTTAATTTTATTTTCTTCCTTTCTTTAATTCTATAGAACAGTTGTTCAACTGTTTGCAGAAAGAAGAACAAAAGCCAGCTTAGATTTTGTTTTGTATTTTTAAGCGAACTAAGAATAATGAAATAGGTTATGATCGTGGTGAAACGTGCAAATATTTTGCTATGTTTTCTCCGATCAATCTAATAGGTACCGTAAATGGTTGTCTCTATACTAATATCTAAATCTAAAATACACTTGTTTTATTAGTAGAGAATTTTTGTTGGGGTTCGGTCAAGGTTGATCCAAGGACGTCCCCTCTCGCCTTCATGATAGCCCTGAAGATGGCTTAATATGTAAGCCGAAACGTCGGCAAACAATAAAAAAAAAAAAATAAAAAAATTTTTTTTTTTGGATCAACATTGACCGAATCCCAAAACAAATTCTCGACTAAAAATTTCTACGGTCAAAAAACTCTTCACTTCAACACATATTTTATTTTTCACTAAGAAATTTGACTTTTTGATATGTGCTCCTTAAGCACAAAAATATTGGCTATATTGGTTAACCAATTGGACTGTTGATCCTGAGGAGAATGGATAATTCTCCCTGAAGAAATGTCTGAAGCGGGTACCTATTGACTTCCAAACATGTAAGGGTTTGTGGGTTATATGAACTGAACATGGAAAAAGCCAACTAAACTAGGCTGAAGTTTTTCAGGGCTTATTTCTTCATTCTAAAATACAGCTTGATTATAGGATAATTTCGAAAAATATTGTCATCTATTACCCAGTAAATAGATATGACCATTAATATTTAGTTATAAACTGTATTCGTTTTTCATTTGCTAAAACATGGTCGACACCATAATAATTTTCTAGACCAAAATCTAAATTAATAAAAATGTTCCCTATTGTCAACAAAAAATTTTCCGTGTTCATCTTTAGTTCATGTATCAATACGAAGGAATGTACCGCTAATTTCTATGAAAAAAATTTTTTAGGGAAAGAAAACGTTTCAAGTTCCATTCAACAATTCTGCTTTTTAGCAAAATAAAAGGGCTACCTACTGTAAAGGATTCTGAATTTTGACTCTTTTATTATGTAGTATTAATTCGATATCTTTGTTGATTTCATTGATCACTTATTGTTTTGCTGCTTTTTTTCGATCATATTTTCATTATAATATACTTTTTTTAGAATTTTATTGTACTTAGCTTTATCATAAGTGTCCATATTTATTGCTAGCAATGACATTGCATTTGTACAATTTTGGAACCATAAATAGAATAAAGTATGGACTTAAATGTACTTTTATTTCTATTTAATTTCGCCTGGTTAATGGATATACTATAATTTTTTGTTTTTCAGAAAATAGTGAATTAAAGTAAAAAATGAATGGTTATTTTAATGAAACACATTTATTCATATTCTTTAAAAGAGGTCAGTCCAGGGTAGATGAGAATTTGGATTGAACTTTAATAGGGTTTCTATTGTATTTTATGTCTTGGAAATCTTTGTACTTATTTATGTAATCTGATATGTCTAACATACCAGCCCAGTAATATTGTAGTTGCGTCTAATAGCTTGTTACGTTTTATTGATTCATACATCTATTATAAGTCTTGTCTGTGTAAGTACTAGGTAAACCGTCTTGTTGCTCTGAAATCATATCAAATAATAAAAAATAATCATACTCTAAAATTGTAACTTCAAGCTTTAATTGGCTTTATCTTTATAATTTTATAGTATTAAAGTTTTTTCTTAGAATATTCTTCAAGGTTTAAAACAAAGCGTCTTTTTTTTATTGAGCCTGCGCGCTTACAGTCAATCCTGTACTTATTGCGCAAATTTAAATACTCTATTCAAAAGATTAATAATCTACTTAAGTCGCAGCTATGTCGAAGGTAATTAGTTAAAAGTGTTTTATTAAATATTTTTAGAACTAATGGTTTTGTTACTCCATTTTCTAAGTTTTATTATTGATTCTTCTAAAATAATTGATTTTGTTAAATATTTAAAATGTTATCATCATCACGATTTCTACCAAAACCAAAATCAAATAAAATCAGCCAAAGACATTTTGATGTCCTACTAACCAAATTTATTTTGCCTTAAATTTGGGTTAAGGTGTTAAATAGGTGGCAGTTTCAGATTCGCCCGCCTCCTAACAACATAGTCTGGGACTAATACATCCTGACGGAAATAGCATTACATGTTCGCACAATCCTGGGCACCAATAATTTGTGAGTTAATTAAATTAGTAATTTAAAAATCTTAGTTAAAGGACAGATTAATTATCAAAGCTTATAGGTCTGACATCAACATTGAAGCAGTTTTTAAATATATTTATTGACGCCTCACTCTATAGTCTCTTTGGCATAATACATAACTGAAAATGGGTTGACCCCAATTTTGACACAAGAGTGATAACTGTTGGTTATCTATATCAATATTTTCTTTTAAGAATTTCTTTAATAACATAAATTTAATTATGGTCTCATTTAAAATATAAAAAATAATTTCTAATCATGGACGTGGATCCTGAAAGCATCATCAATTTAATATTTCCGGACGGCATACCAGGTTTAATATATTTTGCTAATTTGATTCGTTAATATTGGCAGGCTTATATATTGACAATATTACAATATTTTATTGGCTTATACCTTATATTAGTGTGATTAAAGATGTAGTTTTTATTTGGTTAATGAGAGTAGTTTTTACACTGTTTACTGCCTTGTAATGTTTTACTCTCCTTATGTACAACCTATGTTACTCTGTTTTATCTAGTCTAAAAACGATGTTTTGGAATGTATGACACAATGACTAGTAGTAACTTAGCTCTCTCACTGGTACTGACATTTTTTAATTGGGAAGGTTTTGCTACCTCAAGCACTTTATTTTTCTTACACACATTTTATTGGGGAATAAAGGTTTCGCTATCTCAAGCACTTTGCTTTTTTTCCAAGTTTAGAGAAGTTTTTTTGTTGTTTTTTTACAATATTTGAATACCTACAAATATCCTCAACACTATTATTGAAATATTTGAGAAGAAATTCCTCATAAGACAGTACTATCGTGCAAGATAGTTTATTTATCCCTGGTAATATAGCTTCTGCCACCAGATTTGTTTGTTCAGGGAGTTTCCAGGGAAAGTGAAAATCCATGTTTTTATCAAAAGCACAGACTGCGTGAAAATATGGAAGACTTCTTAGTAGAGTAGCTATACCAGTGCTAATTTCCCCCCAAAAATATATCTAGTGTTCTTCAAACATACTGAAGATACGTATACTGGGTTTTTTAAATCTGAATCAAAATCTGTTATATACTACTTATACCTTATTGGTATGCTGACAATAATTGGTGGTTTGAATTTTTCTATAACTTTAATTTTATTTTAAAAATTAAAATTTAGGTTTGTAACTTGCCCATTAAATTCAATTTTTCTTGTCAATAAAATCATCTCTGTAAGCTGGAAAAGGGCTTCAGCCAGAATCAGAAAAACAACATACTCCATAATTATTTGGTAATTAATTTATTATTGCGGATGTTTCGACTTAACTTGTAAGTCATCATCAGGGTGATAGTGAGGTCTGGAGAGATCTCCGAGGGAGGTTTATGGTCACATCTCAGAGTGCAGAACTAGGCTAGTTCTGGTTTATGGCCATATCTCAGAGTGCAGAATTCAGTTTAGTTCTGCATTCAGAAATGTGACTATAAACCTTCCTTCACCATAATACTTGACGGCCAACAAATCTCCAACTATAATAATATATATACAGTGAAGATATATCTCTAATATCTAGATAAGAAATGCAACTTAGGCTCTCAGTAAGTCTTTATATGTCTAATGGTTTTTAAGGTATTGCAATTTCGAGTCTTTTATATAAGACATTTCATATGATCCTTTAAACCTTAGGCAATATAAAAATTATAATCAAAATTTTTTGAGCAAATAAAAGATTTTTATTTTTCTTCAATCAATAGATCTATATTCCCCCTGTACAATTATTTATTGTATCAGTTTCAATATATTAGTATGATCTTTAGTCTGGTTATTCTTATAATTTTTGCTTGCAAGTGCTTTATGTTCTTTTTTTTTTTTTAAAGGAAAGTATTATTAAACCCTTAATTTAAAGTCTGGATGTATTTATTTGTAGTTTACACCTATTTAGATTGTTTTTTTCTTCTATATACACAACTGCCTAATTAGCTTAATTTTGTTTTCTTTTCATTTTAATATCTTTCTTATCATCATATTGCAAGTCTAAATGTATGAGTAATATCTTGCTGACAAACCATACATTTTTTTCAGATTCTTGGTCTGATAATCCAGATTTTAATAACTACTTATCTAAGTTGAGCGTGTACAACCTAGAAAAACTATGTAAGTATTCTTCACTTTAATATTTGGGCGATCTTAGTTACTTTCTATAAATATAAGTTTCATAAACCCTCAGGGAGGAGGTATTTTAAGATACTCTGTCTTATTTTTTATTTTTTTTTTTTTTTTTTGTGGGAAATATAAATAGATTGTCTATCTAATTTTTAGGTTCAATAAGTTCTGTCAGTAATAAGCACCTATTTTAAACATTATCTTTGTCAGTCATTATCTAAAGCTGCCATGAGAAACTTATAATAAATATTGAAGCCAATAAATAATAATAATAATTTGATAAAGCTATCTTAAATTGTTGACTGTAGAGCAAAAATGCATCTTTTTATTTGAAAAAATTCAGTAAATGTGCAAACTCTCTTTCTTTGGTAGATAACTATTTCCATAACTGATCAAAGAAAAATCACTGTACAAAAAAATATTTTTATTGATATACAACTTTCTCTACGATGTAATGTTTTTGTCAATTGTTATTTGTCATGGTATGTAGTTAATATTGATATGCTAAATTAAATTTATTAATAATTCTAATAGATTTTCTTCAGAAAAATGTGCAGAATAGTTGTGTAAATGATTTGCATTAGACTTTTTTATGCCTACATATTTCATTGTGCTATAATCTGATAATTGTACATTTCTTCAACATACATGCTTTACTCTTTTTTTTTTTTATATTTATTTGAAGGTAAAGAACCTGACCATTTAGAAATTGAAAAATCTTCAGTCCTCAATCAAACACAGGAACTAGCTTTTGCTAATTATAAAACATTTATTAAAACTGCTGAATGTTCCCGAGAATTGTTTCAACAGGTATGAAATGCAAGGTTTTACCTATTCTTTCTTTTTTTATTTTCACACATTAAGACCTAATGTTTAATGTCTTAAACCCCCTGAGAAAGGTGAAGGGAGAAAAGAATCTCTTAATCTTTATTTTCTACAGATAATATTTTTCTTGTTAATAATCAATAAATATTATCTAGCATTTGATAAATTGTATAAGAAATAATCAAATGTAAAATCTTATTAATTTTGGGTTGTTAATTTGGTTCCTAATCGTGTTAATAATTTGAAATCACTAAATGAAAACCTTTTTTATTAAAATACTAACTAGTCGCATATCTAGGTATTCATAATGCTGTTGCCTTCAAGCTTGTTGCTTCAGTATCTGTTGTAGTCATATTTAAGACTGCTTTGTTAAATTTTACTGCAATATCATTCTATTATAGACTTTTTTAATTGTAAAAGAATTAAATAGTTGAATAGCATTAGCAGCATATAAGTTCTGTTAAAATTAGAAAAATAAAAATGGAGTGGCGTAGAGAGAAATAAATTGTTAAAATCTTTATAGGAATGAAAAACTATTTATAAAATATTAAAATAGATGCCATTTTCTAACATTTATGTTCTATTAAGCTCTAATCTAATTTAAAAATAAGTAAACCAATTAGTCTTTCAGATTCTGTTTGAATATAATTGGTTGAGTTAATTATTTGCTAAATTTTATGTGGGTGAGGAGGTGTTAGAAGTGGAATTCAGAGAATAATCATTAATATCTTCATTTTTATTAGTGTCAAGACAAATATTAATGACCTCAATGGTGTAGAATATAATTTCCCCACATTTTTTTCTCTAATAAAAAAAAATTATTGTAAAGGAAGACATCTTAAAATGTATATTGAAAGTGTGCCCTCTCCCATGTCTCCACTCTCAGCTGGATTAAGATTCTAAACAATCTTATTTGAGAAGAGTCCCCTCACATATCGAGGTAATCATAATGGTACCAAATTCATATATATATATATATATTTACTTATATTTTGCCCCAATAAGTTCCAGAAAACAGAAGCTGGCCTGGACTCCTTGATATCTCGTTTGCCAAGTTTTACTACAGACTGTGAGGCCTTACTCCGCCGATGTTCTTCTCTTGAGAGTGAAAGGCTAGCAAGCAGTGTTGCCCTCAAGCGCCACTCTGATCTCCTCCAAGTACTTGAGTTGCCTCAACTCCTTGAATCTGCTGTAAGGTCAGGGCTTGTTGAAGAATCTTTATCCTTGATTGCATTTGCCCAGCAGTTTGCCAAATCTCATCCAAACATCCCTATTTTACAGGTAATAAAAATTCATGTTTATTTGGTTGGTACTGAACCTAGTCTTTCAGTCAAAACAATTTTTTTTTTTTTTTTTTTTTGCTATTTTCTGTAGAAATTTGTTAGCTAAGATAGTTTGTGTTGACTGTAAATGATGATCAGTAAAAACAGAAATTTCCTTGTATTAAATCATTTAGCAGTAGGTTTTTTTTTTTTTTTATAAATGTTTTGTCTAATTCTAGAAAATAGCTGCTGAAACTGAAAAGTGGTCAGTTGTTCTTCGTAGTCGGTTACTTTTTGAGCTGAAAGGAGAGTTAAGCCTGCCCAGATGTTTAGTAGATATTGGAGTGCTCCGGAGGATGGGTGCCCTTTCAGAAGCTGAACTTAGACTTGTCTTCCTTCAGGCACGTGGTCACCACCTTTCAAATCTTCTTGCTGCAACTAATGGTACTTAAACTTGTTTATTTCATGAACTAAAGTATTCCATGACCTGATGGACCTTAAAGCTTTTATTCTCTCATTAGTCTCTTATCTTACTGCTGCTTTTCTATTTCTGAGTTCAAAGTTAAATTGCTCAACTACCAGTTCACAATTTTGTTACTGACTTTCTGTTCTTCCTACTGTCTTGCAGATGGTTGTTCTTCTAAAACTTACTTTGAATTCTTTCCCATGTTCTATTCTATGTAACATTCTATTTTAATATAGGTTGTTATATCTGTCAATTGTACACCTTGAGAATCTATGAGTTCTCTATTAATTTTATGACTCCAAATAGTTAAATAACTCTGACTCCAATTGGAATAAATCTTTCAAATATTTTTAAAATAAGCCAACCTTTGGATAAAATCCAGTATTTTGACTAATTTGTCATAACTTATTGAGTCAAAGGCTTGTTGATAAATATAAATTCAAGGTTCATAGCACTATACCTAATTTTACTTAGTATACCCTCATCTACAAGTATATAGCTAAGACTCATGATAGGCCTACTTATAGTGTTGGTAATTTTCTCAGTAACCTTTTCAACAGATTTCTCACAGGAAAATCAAGCTAATCACATTGATACCTTAATAGTTCAAGAAGAAGAATTTTTAACCTTTATAATCTACAGTATTATTCATTGATTCATTAATTAATGAATTAATGATTAATTGTCAACATTTAAAAATTTCTTTAAATATTCAAAAAATTTAATTTATTCCATGAAGGCAGTAGAGGCTATATGTAGATAGTTTAATATTATCATTTTTTCAGTGGAAAATGAAAGTGGCATTATGAAAAAAATTGAAATATATAGAAACCAGCTGTTTAATATTATAACTCAGTATAAAGGAGTATTTCCCGATAATAGTGTGATACCTGGTAAACGTCAAAGTTCTTTGCTTGAAGAGTGGGTAAGCAATAAAGTGAGTATGGAGCAATTGTTTTTAATTTTATTTAAATTTCAGTTAATTGCTATTTTTCAAAGACAATTTAATGAATAATAATTTTTAGGTTACTTAGCCCAAACTGCACATTTTATATTATAATATATATA
>KZ807239.1:214246-273624 GCA_000696205.2 Oncopeltus fasciatus
CAGTACAGAACCACAACAATGACTTATATATATATATAAACTATATTTTAAAGTACAGCTTAATTATATTAATTTTATAGTTGTAAACATTTGCTCATATATCTTTTTTCAAGTACATCTATAAGTTTTCAAGGGAAAGCATTTGCTAGATTGTGTTCTTAGTCAGTAAAACCAATGGTTCCTGAAAGAATTTCTCAATTCTGCTGAAATAACACTGCTTTTACTGCCTAAGAACACAATATTTTTTATCCTTTATTTTTTTGTTTTTTAGGTTTATTTTACTTTGTTAATTTTACTATTTTGAAAAACAATTTTGAAGTACTTGAAAAATATGAGCACTAGACTATGGACTTCTCCTAAAACTCAATTTTATTACATAAATAAAAAATAAAAATTCAATTTGTCATTCAGAGTAATTTAAACATTAAGATTAGGGTTTTCTAATTAGATTAAAATAGTAAATTCACTATTTTTCATTCATATCAATGTTCTTTGAGTTCAAGAGAAGCCCAGGGATATGCAGCTTTTTTTTTAGATGAACAGAAACAAATGAATTGCAATACCTAGAGAAAATAAAAAACAAACTTGTTCCACAAATCATTAAATGGGGAATTGAAAACATTATCAAATCAGACTACATATAGTAAAAAATCTTAATAATAATCTAACATAAGTTTGCAAAAAAATAATGTACATTACTTTAATCTGTTTAGCAAACTGTTGGCTTGGTTTTTTAGAAAAAGCAAGTGACTTAATGAAGTAAAAATATATTTTCTTTATTTTGTTAGGCTTCAATTTTATCGCAGTTTTTAAACATTTAAGATCCACCCTGTCTTACACAGGTAATTGCTAGTCTTCTTTAACATTAATTGTGTATGAAGAATAGCAATTTATCTGTTTTTATTCCTATACTCAATTTTCTAGCAAATTTAGTAGTAGGAGATATTACTATAAATGTATTCTATTACCTGTTTTTAGGTGTAGTATACCAGAATGTGAAGATAACAGCACAATTTACCATACAACCTGGTTGAGATCTGCTATTCCTCATAATGAAAAAAATGAAATAGTTAATCAATGTATACGTTTTAAATATAATGATTTAGGTAACCATTTTATTCATCAAAACTGTTCAGAAGGTGGCTTATTCTCTCAAAATGAAACAGAAAAATGTGATAGTTTTATTTTTGAGACTGAAGAAATATCAATCACTAAAGATGTAAGTATGCCTTTTACCCAATCATATTTTTTCTTGATTATAGCCAAAAAAAAATTTGTTTCACCTTTCACTTTCCCCCTAAAAATTATGCAGTAGGTCATATTTTGAATAATTATTAAAAAAAAAAAAAATCAAATTCAGAAAAATATTCATCTCTAAATCCATATTTGTACTATATTGTGATTATGAATACCTGATAAACAAATAAAAGTCTTATTCAGCATGATGATAGTGAATAATTATGTATAAGAATGAAGTTTAAATTTATTGTTAAAAATAATTAGACCTGTTGTTATAAAACAATCAAACTAAAAACAATTTGTTTATCATACCTTCTATTATCCATCTTCATTGGTTTCTGCAAACCATCCTCCGCTGGCGAGCACTTTCGGACATTGTCCATCTTCTTGGCCGAATACATGTGTCCACTGTCACTGTCTGTATTCAACTGGGTTTGTATTCTGTGGGTTGCCCCTCAGAACACAACCCACAGAATACAAACCCAGTTGAATACAGACAGTGACAGTGGACACATGTATTCGGCCAAGAAGATGGACAATGTCCGAAAGCGCTCGCCAATGGAGGATGGTTTGCAGAAACCAATGAAGACGGATAATAGAAGGTATGATAGTTCTATATTCATTGGTAGTGAAAATAACCTTTTAGATTATTTAACAATTTGTTTATTTAAACATGTGTCATTACTCTTACAGAATTGTTGAAATTTAATATCAAGAAATAAATAATTCAGAATCATTTGAAAGAATCTTGAGTAATTTATTTCTTTAATTAATTATAATAATATTAAAATAGCATGCACAAAACCTGAAATCCAAGGGCTTTATAACTGATGTGTGCATTTTACACATAATGATTTCCCAGCAAAAACTACTTCCTTAGTCATCCCACAATTATTTATTTTTTACTCATACTGAAATCTAGTTCAATTTCACCCCTTCACTGATGCTAGATGAGGAGTAACCTTATGGACAATAAGGGACATCAAGAGACATTTCTCTGAAAAATTTAATATTTTTATTTTGTAGAAAGGAGTTAGCTATTTGCTTTAAAATATGTATGCCCATGTAACAGCTTTCATAANTTATAATTTATAAAAATTATTGCATAATATATATAAATATATTTTGGGCAATAAAAAAATATATAAATAAGACTATAAGTTAGTAGTTTTCATAGATAAAGAAAAAAATTATTCATACTACCCCCATAGGTCTGCAAATGTATTCGCTACAACCTAGAAGAAGAACTGATTAAAGTTACTTAATATGCGACCAATATTGGTGGTACCATATCAAGGATCATTAATAATAATAGCACAAGACTTTTTAAAAATATTTTACATTTGTTGAAAAGAAAAAAAAAAGATTAGTGAGACCTAAAGGTAGAAGTTCCTTTCTTGGAGGAATGGAAAATAACCCAGAGTTATACTCACCTGGTTATAACACTTCAAATGGTAGTCCAGAGGTTTACTTGCCTTTTGGTCAAGAGAATGTTTCAATCCCCCATGGTAGGATTTTTTTTTTCTTGAAATGTAATAAGTGTAAAATTTAAAAATCTTCACTTATTAGAAATAAAAACTTTTAGCCTCATGCCCTTTCAAAATAGTTGATTTGTTACAATAATTAGTCTGATAATATTCCTTGGGATGGCCATTAAAGAATTCTTGAACTGCAATTTCAATTTCCTCAAAATTATCAAATTTTTTCTCTTAAAGAAACCTGTAGTAGTACAATGGTGTGATGACTGGACTATGTAGTGGATGTGGCTGGAGTTCAAACTTTTTTATTTTGACTCGACGGGAATCTCAATTATTTTGTTGGAATCAAAATCTTTTTCAGTCGATAAGAGGATAAGGCTCTGACTACTTTGCATACAATCTTTCTAGTTGTTCACAGTAGAGTTCAGAATTCATAGAGCATCCATCAGGAACAAATTTGTGATTTCCTTTTGAAATTCGAGAAAGTGCAAAGCATTGATTTTTTTTTTTTTTTTTTCAAATTGCCCCCTTGCAGCAATCAGAAAAGCAGTTTGCTTATGGTTATTCACATTTCACCAGTAAACACACATTTCATTACAGATGACAATCTTCTGGTAAAATCTCTAAAGGGATTTTCCAATAAATTTTTACGAAACACCAGTTTGGTTTCCGAGCCAAACACTACGGTTCAA
This sequence comes from Oncopeltus fasciatus, assembly GCA_000696205.2. Classification (NCBI taxonomy): domain Eukaryota; kingdom Metazoa; phylum Arthropoda; class Insecta; order Hemiptera; family Lygaeidae; genus Oncopeltus; species Oncopeltus fasciatus. The sequence continues at coordinate 217,656 of KZ807239.1, forward strand.
CAGGTGTATTGTGTTGTAGATTGTATATCTTTTTCTTTCGAGAACAAGCAGTACTGCGTTAGTGCCTTACTCGATGTGTTGCAAGCATTTGACAGGAACTGTTTAAGTACTTGTAGGTGGATTTGACTCAGCAGCTTCCTGCAGATCTTATCAATATCCATTGAAGGTTGCCCGAAGCCCTTCTTCCTTTGGTATCTGTATTACTAAATTTTTCAAACCAATGCCACACTTTGGGCTGGTCAAAGTCACCTTCTCCTTGAAATTTAATGATATGCTTCTTAATATTTTCAGAAAGTTTTGGAATGTAAGGAAGAAAACGGTAAATGCGGTAGTATTTTGGGGAAGGAAGGTCGTTGGAGATGTGGAAATAAAGAATTATTTTACAAGTTTTTTAATGGTATGGATAGGAATATCATTGGAGAGAAGGATGTCAGTTATGCATTGAATATTTAATTATTATTAATATTTGCTGTGGAATATCTTCTCAGAGAGTGTGAGTGATCTGTAGATAAGGTTTTTGGCCACATTTATTTTTTGATGATGATGGTGAGATGAGTGGAGGAGACGACCTGAGTAGTCAGTCCAGTCAGTGGAAATAGAGCCATTAGTGTTATGGATAATAAGGATGTCAAGGAAGGGGAGTTGATAATCAGATTCCATTTCAATGATAAATTTGAGACGAGAGTGGTATGAGTTAAATGCAGTAAGGATCTGGGGGATTTTTTCTGGATTGAGAATGAGGAAGAGGTCGTCAACATATTTTTTAAGGAATAAAATGTCATTGTGAAAGGGTGGAAGGATAGAGTCTAGGAGGTTGTTAAGGGTGATGTTTGAAATGTCAGGAGCAAGGTTATTTCCCATGGCGTGACCATTAATCTGGTTATAGTAATTACCTTGGTAAAGGAGATAGCTGGGCGTACAGCATAGGGAAAGGGACTCAAGATATGTCGACCTTGTATTTTGTCTTGGACTCAGTGGTATGATATACGGGCCAGGTGGTCTTGGTCATGAATCATTAAAGGTGCAGAAGACCTCCCTTTAAAACCTATCAATAATATCCAGGTCATCTGCATGAGTGAGAAACCAGATGCTTATATTAATGACAGTTCAGGATGTCTAACTGCATTTTCTTAATCTCATGCTAAAGAGTACAAATTGAATAGCAGGCAAGAGAGAGCGTCTCTCAGAAACCTTACTTCTGCTGAGTCCTCCCTGAATTCGAACCACACAAGCCACATTGACTATTGTTAACTTGTTTAGACTTGCAAAAGAGTTTACTAAAATATTACATAAGTATTTATACTGTGTTATTTATTTCAGTTCAATTTACTTTGTGAGGAAAATAATTGGAAAAGAACGGCAGTTGGGACATTGAATAATGTGGCCCAGTTTGTTGGTCTTCCAATATCAGGTGTTCTTTCTGACAGGTAACTTTCTTTTTTTTTTAACTCTGTGAAACCCAAGTATTTTAAACCTATTTAATATGTCTCGATATATTTATACTGTACTTAATATTTGGGAAATAAAATTATGTGTTTATAATAAATATGCCATAGTGTAGTGCCTTTTTGAATTCTATAAGTAGCATCAATAGAAAAGCCAAGGACCATTTATTAAATATAACTAACTATTTATACTAGTTGCTTCAGACAATTTAATTGGAATATCTTATTATATCCTACAAAATATGCAAACAAGAATGGGACAAATGTTAAAAACATTTATAGAAGGTGTAGGACCACTTAAGTGTAAATTATCTGATAACATATGTTTTTACCGTTTCTTCTTCCGGGTTGGACCGTGTCAAATTGGTGTTATTTGCCGAGCTTTCGCACATCATGTGATGGCTTCTTCAGGGCTGAATTCCTTCTTCTCTTTTCAGCCCTGAAGAAGCCATCACATGATGTGCGAAAGCTCGGCAAATAACACCAATTTGACACGGTCCAACCCGGAAGAAGAAACGGTAAATACTTCTGACGACCGTCGAAGCCTACGTGAACAACATATGTTTTACATCTCATGGATAGAAATACTTTGTAGAATCCAAAAATATTAATTTTCTCTTATATATCCTGTTAGAAATTCATGTTAATAAACTAAAGCTGCTAATTGAAAAAGTAACCTTTGGGTTCATTTTAATATTTTTTATATTGATGAGTAAATGATTAAATATTTTACAAATTTTAATGATTTATGCTATTAAAAATTGTATACATTAATATACATAAACATATTCAATGGCTCTTCAAATTAGAGGAACATTTCTGGCATACAAACACCCTTCAAAAGTTTTGAAATATAACTAAAGGAGCTTATGCTAATACTCTAAAAAGAGTATTTTTATATATGGTTTTATAACCATATATAAAAATACTCTTGGTCTCATAGAATTTTTGTTTTAGATATGTAACATGCCTCAAATTAATGTAATTAAATGAATTAAAATAAGCAGGGATAAAAAAGAAGGTTTGAATTTTCAGCAGAGTTAATTTTGTTTCAGGTTTGGACGAAAAATTGCTACAGTAGTAGGTGTTGTCTTAAGCTCTATTCTCGGAACTCTGAGGTCATTCTCTACATCATATACACAATTCATCATTTTTGAGATGCTAGATGCTATGGCGTCAGCTGGTGTATATTGTTCCATATTTATATTAGGTAAGCCACTTGAAAGTATACCACTTTCATGAATACTGTTAACTTAAGGTTAGTATTCCCCATGGAGAGTAGATGACAACTAACAGTATCTTTTGATGTGCCATACTCCCTGTGAGAACTTTTGGATGGATTTGACTCAACAGCTTTCAGAACCTTATCAATATCAGCCCTTCTTCCTTAAAGTCCTTTCTCCCTGCTAAGTTTTTTAAAACAACTTTGGGCAGTGTGCTGGTCAAGAACACATTCCCTTTCTTATTTAATAATTTTTCAAGTTGCTTCAGAGGCTTTTAATTTTTTTTTTTTTTTTTTTTTTTCAGTAATGGCTTAAAATAACAAGAAATTTTTAGGGCACTGCCATGCTTTTTCTTTGATACAAATNAAAATTAATTATAATCTTGATTAATTGAAATAAAAAACTTCATTTAGAACAAAATCCATAAAATTAATTTGTGTTTAGAGAAAATATTGCTAGATATTTTCAAACAAAGGTAAGATTGTATAAGGTACACCTAAATGACTGTTCAGTGACACTCTTCAAAAGAAATTCATGTGAAACTAATGACTGAAATACTTGGAGCTAGCAGCTGAGTTTTTGACAATGGATTGGCCTCAAGGTGTCCTGCTGAAGCTGAGTCTTCACCTTGCATATGTATCATTTATCGCAATGCATCATGTTTCTACTCAAATCTGCTGATAAAAATATTAAAATAAATAATTAATTTTATTTCAGTCTTGCATAATATTTTTTCTCTGATAATAATAACCATGGTGATATCACATGCTCATGTAGCGGCTCATTGTCAATAACAACTTTTCTCTGTTAGAAATTATTTTTGTATATTTTTTCCTCCTTTAACCCTTTATTTTTTGAATAAACAATACAAAATTCCATATGCCATACCCAGTACTAAAACATATGTAATGAATAAATTATAATCCCATTTTATTTATAGGTGATAATCCTAACTTATTGTCCAATACCATTCAAAATATTCCAGACTTGCAATAATTTTAAATATCATTATAGTACTCATCCAAGCTGTTGGAGATGCAGAAAAAAATGTTTTTCACTTCTTATTCTAGAACAGTTTACTGAATCTCCGTCAGTTTTTAATTCAACAATGTTTTTCCAACTTTGATGATAAAGTAATTGACTATTGATATTCTAATGTTTAAAAATCACCCAAATCATCCAAGGTTGAATCCTCCAAATGGTATTTTTTTTTTTTTTTTTTTTTCAGTAATGGCTTAAAATAACAAGAAATTTTTAGGGCACTGCCATGCTTTTTCTTTGATACAAATAACTAAACTGGGGCTTTTTTCAAGAAGTAAAATGGAATTTAACAAGCTTAGAGAATGCTACAAAGAGATTATTAAGTATTGTTAAGAATTAAATAGGATTAAAGCATTTACAGTCCTTTAAAATTTTGAATTTCATTAAACAGCAACTTTCTTTTTTATACACCCCTTTCATAGAAATTAAAAAATTAAAAGTCACAAAAAATCAATATTTATTGGAATTGTAGCATCAAAGTCCCCAGATGCTTGTACAACATTTTGTTGCAAATTAGTGTTAAATTTCATGGTAAACTCTATCACAGTCTATGGAGTGACTTATAGACAGATAAGTTTTTTCTTCATTAAGCTAATGAAAAAATATCCTTTCATAATTTTGTCTTCTTACTTATTTTCTTATTTAAGGTGTAGAAATGATTGGTCCAGATATGCGGGGATTTAGTGGAGTACTCTTGGCAACTTATTACCCAATAGGGACAGTGATACTTGGGATCGTTGCCTGGCTAGTTAATGACTGGCGACAGTACTTACGAATTCTTTATGTGCCTGGATTTTTGTTCATTGCTTACTTCTGGTATGTATATTTTTAGGCATATTTTTACTTTGCTCAATGACAGATCATACAATCATTATTTTCAACAAAAAAAAAATTATATACCACCTACCCCATATTCATTTTTCTTTTGCCACACTATTTTTTTCTTTTTGTTATATATCCTTCAGTATCAGAGATTGTTCAAGTTTCTAAATTACTTCATTTATTTGATATTAGATTGAAAATTGAACCAACTATGCTATCCAAATTATAAGATCGAATAACTAAGTTTAAAGAAAAGTTACATAATGTCTCCTGCCATTTTCAGGCAAATAACCTATGTACTATTTGAGGTCTATCTAACTCAATGAATTTTTAAATACTTTTTCTCCATCTGCTCGTGACAATTGAAGTGATGCTTCTACCATACTGGAATCCTTGATGATGAAATTCAAATAAAAAATTCATATTCTTTAATTAAATAATTTTTTTCAGGTGTCTTCCAGAATCTTATCGATGGTTAATTGCTAAAGGAAAAAGGAAGGAAGCAGTAAATACTATCATCAATGTTGCAAAAACAAATGGGAAACCTATAACTGATAACATTAAAGCATTTTTGCAAAAAATTGAGAAAGAATCAGTAAGTTCAGCTGAAAATTATTTTAAAAAGAATCATTAGAATCACAATTTTCTTTTTAAAATATCGGGTTGTCTTAAAAGGGTTTAATGAAATCTGTTTAATATGAAATTTTGGTGTAGGAATTAAATGGTGAAAGTTAAAACTGAGTTTATATTTTTTCAAAGTATGATGCTAAATTGTATCTATGGCCATAAAAATGAACTCAATGTTATTCATCGATAAAATTTCATTGCATTTAAAATTTATAATTAATTAATTATAGTTAAAAACTAACTTTAGCATAAAATAAGGTCTATTAGTAGACATTTGATGAAGTTCATGATTAAAAAAATAAAATAATAAAAAAACTTGTGAAATTGATTTAGTATAACCTCAATTTCATTTGATCTTCTTTCTTATTATTAAAATTTGTTGAAGATGAATTTGTTTTCTTGCCAACTGAATGCAATTGAGGGCCTACATCTAGGAGCCATTGGTACTGTGGCCTGTCCTATGGGAGGTGGCATGGCTCTGATTATCCCCTAAGAGGGGGGGGGGTAAGGAAGGAAGGCTGATAACCATAGCAGTTGAGCACCTTAATACTACAAACTAAACAATTGAGAGTGCTTCTCAAACCTGCAGCATTTTCATGTCTATATTTTATTTTAATGTAATAATAAAATTCTATTAAGGGAAGGATGAAAATAGGCCACCTTATTGTTTTGATATTATCCTTGATTATGAAATTCTATAAATTTGCTCTCTACATCTTTTCTTCTCTTATTTATTATGTTATTTCCCAATGCTTAAAATAATGGATATTATTAGCATTTAAAATTTTGTTTGTGTAATCACCCTTACACTTGTATAATTCTGACACTTACTAGCTCTTAAAATGGACAGTTAAAATTAAACATAATGCATAATTTACTAAAAATATTTTGAGAAATATACTATTAGTACAAATCGAAATTCATTTTAAATATGTTATATTAAGAATATTTGAATAAAATTAGAAAAAAATTAAATCATTATTTGAATTGTCAAAACATCTAAGTGGTGCGCAGCTTATAAAATAAAAAATAGTTTTTCAATGGGAAAATCCGTGGTCAATGGGTGTAACCATTTGAAGTTTCGATTTTTCAAGGTTTTAACCCTTAATTCAAACTCCTGAGAGTCATTTAATCAAACTCATTTGAAAATAACTACTTTGCAACGACAGATATAGCTGATTATTCAAATTTCATTAAAATCACTTCATTATCTATTGGCTTACATTTTTTTTACAATTTTAGTAAAATAACTTTTGGTAATACAACAAAAAAATGAGACAAGAAATAATGTAAAATATAATGCGTTCATTAAAAATTGCACCAACTCCAGGTCACCATGTGTAATTATTTGGCTGTTAGAGCAATTTTCATATTGAACCCAATTCATTGTTGTTGAGTAAAGTGTATATGAAGTTAATCATATTGTCTGCACAAATATAATTTAAATCCCAAACATTATCAAAATTAACTCAACTATTTTCAAGAAATTTTATATTTTATTCACGACATATACTTCACACATATATTCATAAACTATGCAAAAAAAATTGTATTTAAATTATGGGTCCAATTGCTTTGAAATACAAAATATCAAATTTTAAGAGAATTAAGATTATGATTTCCAGGTTGACCATAATACTCTCATACCTTATATTCTCCGTCTTCCTTGGTTTCTGTACATCTCCCGTTGGCGAGCGCTTTCGGAACCTGTCCATCTTCTGGCCGAATACAAACGTTCACTGTCACGGGTATTCAAGACAGTTGAATACGGACCGTGACAGTGAACGTTTGTATTCGGCCAGAAGATGGACAGGTTCCGAAAGCGCTCGCCAACGGGAGATGTACAGAAACCATTGATTATTTTCCTTTAAATAATTATATCCCTATTGGTGGTAGAAATTATAATAACCCTTTAGATTATTTACTTGACCATAATAGTATATTTTATGTTTTATACTAAATCATTTAAGAAAGAAGGAGGGGTTTATAGGATGAGGAAATAGAAAATCACCATTAACTTTTTTTTCTTTGGTTTTTTTTTTTACAAAAAAGATATAGTAAATTAAAAAGAATTCCAACATTCATGTTTTGTAAACATTTTACTAAAAGTACGTGTTGATGAAGTTCTCTATGAATGTATCTAGGAGGATTGACTGCCTTCCTTCACTCTTACTTTTCTAGTTGGCATAGAGTATTGGAAAGCTTACCTTGGCCTGGCTTTAATAAAATATAAAAAATCTGCTTAGTTTGCAGCTTTTTAGCGACAGACTTTATTGAAATTAATGTCATTATATATTGATATTGTGATAATCTATTATTATAGAATTATAGCATCTTATTAGAATTATAACATTTATTTGATTATTAGCTGAGATAATTAAATATCTATATTACATATTTATATATCCATTTGATAAATCTGAATTGAAATTGAAAGAGTCAAGGATCTTGCGAGGGATGCTTCTACCATACTGGAATCCTTGATGATGAAATTCAAATAAAAAATTCATATTCNTATACATTAAATAAATAATTAACAATTGTATTATGTTAGAGTTTAATTAGTATTAGTAGTTATGATAAAATGATTGCACTAAGAATTTTATTTTAGTAGAGACAATGATAAGAATTTTATGTAATGCAGTGTAATTTATTAAGTAAACTGATATTATAGTTCACTTCTCTGATAGAAAAAATATGAACTCGAAAAAATTAGTTTAAATTATTAATTAAATAACTTTTGTTTTTAATACAAGTATGAGTGTGTTTTTGAAAATTGTTTAATCAGCACAACCTCAAGATTTATATTTATTTTTGGTTATTCACTTAAAGTTTGAAAAAATTTAAGGAATAATTAATTGCCTTGAGGCATTATTAGAAGCTTGATTCTTCAGCCTATGCAGTACAGAACCACAACAATGACTTTTGCTCATGCCTGAGCTCTTAATTTTAGTCAACTTGTACAATCCCTAATAATCAGTACTTCTTTATTCTCAGATTTCTGGCCTTTCCTGAAGGGGTAAAAAAATATGCTGATATCACAAGTTTTTAATATGTTGTTATTATTATTCATTAATGAACTTTTTTTCTCCCCCACTTTATCATTTTCTTTCATTAGTGTTCAGTAATGCTATAACCACAGGGGAATACCTTGCTCTGTGACAATTTTGACACTCTGAAAATGTTATTTTGTGTCACCTTTCAAACCTGATAAGCAAGGGAAGAAAACAATATAATTTCTCTAATTAATTTTGTGTATAAATTGTTTATTTAGAACATTTCTATAATTAAAACTTAATCAATTTATTAGAAATCATTCGAGCAGAATTAGAAGACACAGATGCAACTAAAACTGAAATACTTAAAATTTAATTGATAAAATATGGATTTTTTTTTTCAGATTGACTTAGAAGATGATAAGAATTCTGTTCCTTTAAAAGATATTATTTCATCAAAAATTATTGTTCTCCGAGTCCTAAATTGCTCCTATTCTTGGTAAAATTGAAATGATATTTTATGGAAATAAAGTAATTATATTGGTGAATTATCAATTATTGCTGTGTTACTTAACTAATTTTTATTGTTTCAGGATTACTCATACTTTTGTTTTCTATGGTCTGTCCCTAAACTCAGTTACAATTGCTGGAAATAAATATTTGAATTTTATAGTTGTTAGTTTGATTGAGATACCAGCTTATGCCATTGCTTGGTACACGATTGATACTGCTGGTAGGAGACTGACAGTTTGTTTCTCTTTGGTTCTCAGTGGGATTTCTTGTACTGCATTTGCATTTATTGATCCAGGTGAGATTTACTTGACAAATTGGTTACTATTAGACCATTTTTTAAGTTCCAATAATAAATATAGAAGTTTCATTACTTAATAATTTCCAATAAAATACTTCTTTGTTATGACTAATCTTACATTATTTGTTCCTATTAACACTTAAAATCTACAGATTCAATGGAACAGATATCAAATACCGAATCTTATTGGAGTAAATAATCTATAAAAATTGGCATAAACTTTCCATATTCTATATATAGTCATGACATGGAAGAAGTATACTAAATTGTTATCTTAGGTAGTGTCTATACCATTATCATAGCCTGTACATAATTTTTAGGGAGTACCTGCTATATAAGTTTATCTTATTCGAAAATGAACTATTGTAATCAATTTGAAAAATCAAAATCATAATTTCTCCTCACAATGTATTATTTAGTTTATGATGAAGATGCGTAGAGTCTAAAAACCAAATTAAAAAAATTGTGCAAATTGTAAGTGAAAGTTTATTTTTTTCAATAAAGAAGATTTATTTAATCTTAGGGAAAGAATTATAAAAATATGTTACATTATTAAAATTGTATAGTATTACTTCCTGCACCTTTGTTTTTTCTATGTATTACTTCCTAGCTCTGATTGTAAGAGATAAATACTCTAAATTAAATTTTTCCTTAAATATTGGGTTAGTTATTAATCTTAAAAATTCTAAACACATGGTGGAATCTTTGTTTTAGAAAATATCAGACCATTTTCAGTTGAAGAGAAACAAGCTTATTATGTAAACAATATTTGATTACATATTGTAGGTAATAGGAAGGTTTTCTCTAGTTTCTAGTTTCGTTTTTCAATCAATTCATCTGTCTTCTATATGTGATTAGACTCAATTTATTTACTATTACATTAATAGTTTCATTTGATATTTTACAGACTTAGTAATATTTTCAAATATAGTGTCTGATTTCATTTTTTTGGGCCAAAGGCAGCTTTTATATTTAAAAATTCAAGGTAAAATGCTTATTCCTTCTCCCATGATTTTTCTATAATAGTTCTGATCGAGATGATATGGTCTTGGGTCTGTCGTTAGGGTCTGAAAGCTGCCTGTACCTATTCTAATTAAGTTTTCTTAGTAATATTTTCCTGCTTATTTCATGTTTGGTCACTTTATTCATAAATCAACCATTCATTTTCATTCAAATATTAGCTCCAATATTATTTGTGTAAGTGTGTGAAGACCAATTTTTATTATGACAAATTGAATTTATGATAACAATTGATTATTTTCCTTTAAATAATTATATCCCTAATTTTAAATTTTTTGAATGAAAAAGTAAATACTATTATATTTATTTATATTTTAAAGGCATTTTTAAAATTTACAACAAATATTGATTCGCCCAAATGCTACATCTTATGAATTTCTGGAATAAAATTTCTTTATGCATCAGTCTAAATAAAATAATATAATAAAAGCCTCAAATATTCAAAATCAAAAAAGCAATTCCAATTTTTTCTGTCTAATTTTTCAGTCATTCAAATCATTACAAATAAATTTAATGATGTTATTTCAGAAAGAGAGGTAGTTGACCATGGGGATTACTATTGGAGAGGTTGTTGGTATATATTCATAACGTTAATTTAAAAAAATACACACAATTTTCTTCACAATTGGTATTTTTATTTGAATTGTATTAAGCTTTTAAATTTTTGTTTTTATCTTAATGATTTTTTTTTTTTTTTTTTTTTGCATTGGGTAGGGGTTTAATCCAAACACAGAGAATTCCTCCTTCCCTACCTCCAGATTTTTAACTAACAAAACCCTTATGTGTATATAAATGTAAATGTATATATTATAAACTGCAAAAAGCAACTCAAATCTCATTTATTTCTAAAGTTTATATCCTTGTCTCACTGGAGGCCACATCTATTTTCATAAACATACCAATTGACAAAGGTCTCCAAATTGTTGACACATTTGAATATTTTCTAAGATCATACTATCCTAGTTCATTCTACTTTCTTTAAATCACTTACCCTGTGCTGTTCTTCCGGTCACATCCTCTACCAAGGTAACTACTGTAACTAAATCAATTATCTATGAGCTATAGGAGTTAACCTTACTCACAATAAACCTAATATAACTCTTAATAGCCTCCTTGACTCCATCTTTCTTTCCTTTTCTAATGATTTTTTCAAAAAATTTGTTGAGGATCAGTTTCCTGTTCTTAATCCTGAAAAAAAACAACCCCCAAACCCTTATTTCAACTCATATCAATGCAACCTTGAACACTTAATCCCCTTCTTATGTATAACACTATTTATCTATCTCCCTAATGGCTCCATCTCTACCAACTAGTATAAAAAAAAGACTTACTCATGCCAACTCCTCCACTTAAACTCGTCTCACCCCATCATCATAAAATCACCATTGCCATTGTGGTAACTCATCTACTGATCATGTAACACTCTCTGCCTCAAATATCGTGACTAAGATTATACCCACAACAGAAATACAATTAGTGACTTACTTCCTCCTCTCTAATGTCTTCCTATTCTATAAAAACCTTATTAATAATTTCTACAATTCCACTTGTCTAACTAAACCTCCCTCCCAATACAATAAATCTAATTTTTGCTCACTCATTTTTACCCCAAATCTTCTTTAAAAATTAAGAAATCCCTTATTAAAACTTTCTCCCAAATTCCATAGATCATATATTCATCAAATAAAAAATCTTATGTCCCATAGAATTAAACACATAAAATGACATTAGCATGGAACACAAAAACTGCCCTAAAAAAATATGCTGTTGTCACGATTGTGAAATCTTTCAATTAAACTATATGAACATTAAGTGGATTCTGATGTAACCTAGAATGACTGGAACTTACATAGATCAAATTTATTTGACCTTTTAAAATTCATTAGGTCCCCTTTTGCTCTCATGGATTAGGTAGGTGTCGTGAATTATATATTTTTACTTATACTTATATTATCTGTTTTCTAATACTCTTGTCAACTACTGGCTTTTCTGTTTCATATATTTCTTCATGTCTTAGTAATTCTGTTAACATTCCTTGAATGGAAAGAGTCTGATATGTTCCTAGTAATTGCTCTGTATAATTTTGAGCAAATTCATTCTAGGCCTTCTTAGCAACCAGTTAACACCCCTCTTGGCTGAACAATAATTTTTTTGGCAGCCTTCTTCCTTGCTATTGATCTTTATTTTTGGTGTCCATGATTGGACGTCTTCCTATGAGCACTGATATAGTCACTTCCAGTTCCAGTGTCTAAATAATTATTTTTGATACGTATAAATAAGCTAATAATTTTTTTTTTCCCCCACAGGATTTTATTTCTTGAAACTGACCCTGTTTATGGCTGGGAAATTTGCTATCACCATTTCATTTACTGCATTTTATATATTAGCATCTGAGCTCTATCCAACACAAATGAGGAATTCTTTAATGGGATTTTGTTCTACCATTGGAAGAGTAGGTTCAATGATTGCTCCTCAAACACCACTACTGGTAAGTTCTCTTACTTTCAGCGGATATGCTTATTCATAGGTGGGAATACTTATTCACAATACTGGGAAACAATTAGGAGATAGTTGCATCATTATAAGGAAGGATTGGTCGGGGATTTGATAATAAAAATAAGTTTTTATTATTGCCAACATTTCGGCCTTCTTCAGGGCTGAGTAACAAAAGGAACTAAGACAGGTCTAACTAAAAAATATACAAATATAAAGGAAAATAAATGAATTACACAATAAGAGTGTGTAATCTACCATATAAATATATGGATAATTGTATCTAAACTGGACTTATATAAGAAAAAGGAATAAAACATTGTAAACAATTTAAGAAGTGCACAAACCAATAGGGGTGATGGAGGAAGAGAGATTCTTACTTTAGAGTAACTAAAAAATGACAGAGAATTATTTTATACAAATTTTAGGAAAGGAATTGTAGGGAATTATTATAATAATAACTATAGCTAATAGTATAATTCTATAATTCGTTGTTTTTTGAAGGTTTGGTTCAGTCACCAGATGTGTGAATTTGTCAGACGTATATATGTCAGTAATAGAGCTTTTTGAAAGAGCTGTGATGGTTATATTATTTTTAATATTATATTGGTGGTTGCTAATTCTTTTCAAATTGTTTACATTGTATTTTTCCTTTTTCTTATATGTGTCAATTTTAGTCTTAATTACTTGTATATTTATATTGTAGATGACATATATTCTTATTATTTTATTCGTTTTCCTTTATATTTTTTATTTAGACCATTTTTTTTATCTTTTTTTGTATGTTTCTTTTGTTATTCTGCCCTGAAGAAGACCTGAAATTTATTCCAAAATGTTGACTTAATAAAAACTTTTTGTGAGGATAGGATTATTAGGAATTTGGTCTTGGTATTTGAAGAAATAAATATTAATTTGTAACCAAAAAAGGTTTTATAAATAAATAAGAACTTTTTTGGTTACAAATTAGTTTTAATTCTTCAGCAACCAGAATGGAATTCCTGACAATTCTCTCCTTATGAAACTCGACAGTCAACAAATTTACAGCTCAAAACTTTTTTGTTAACAAGAATCCCAAGACCAAATCTCGACCTATACTTTTTCTTATAAAATAGGAATATTTCCTAAAATGGCATTCAATACATCTCTCAAAACAATTCTAAATTCCAACTAATGTACAAACCGTCAGACATATCTGCAATGGATATATCTATAGAAATATTATACATGGTGGTATTAGATACCAAAGTTGACCTAAATTTAACCTAACATTTTATATTTATGGAAGTTAACTATTTTATGAATGAGTTGAAATAAAAGTTCTAACAGAATCGAATTGAATATTTATTAGCTTAACGGTCTCTAAATTAATTATTTCCTCCCTCTTCTGTATTAGCAATAAAGTTAATATAAAAAATTAAGTTGCAAGAATCTTATTTTTAAATCCTTAAAATATGCTTAATTTATAATAAATAATCTGGAACCACTGTGTAAACTTCTCATGAGGAAATCAAACTATTCGCTTTGATACAATGACATGACTTTAGTGAATTTTCTTCTATTTAAGAATTTCCATTGTGTGTAAGAAGAATAAAGAATTCTATGAGTTCTTGTGTAAGAAATATGTGTTAGCAATACATATTTCTCCTCATGACTTACAATCCTTAACACTGGAGGTGTCAGTCTGATGACTAACTACAAATATCTCTCTCCCCTCGACCTAAATCTATTCCTCATAATTGTAGTGAGAAACTCGGTGAATATTCTTCTTCAGAAGAGGACATTGTTGTTTTTTGTTTTTTCAGTGCTGATAAATAAGATATTGTGATTTGTAATATGCAATATGCTGCTGCTATCCATAATGACAGTGTCAGTGAAATGCGAAAAACTTATGGGCAGTAAACAAATAAGCTTCCCTTGGAGGTTTGCCAATAGTAAACAAAAAGATTCAAGGTTTTCATTAAAAATTTATGGTAATCATTAAATATATTGCTGTGAATTTTGATTTTTCCACATTCCAATAGATTCCATAATTTTAATTTATGTATTTTGTGAAATATGGATATTATAACAATTTTCAACCTGCTCTTTAAGCTCCTTTTAGTGATTTTTAATTTTAATGTGATGAGATCTTTTTATGTTCTTCATTCTGTAACATAGTAGATTTTAAATAAAGAAAAATAAACTTGTTCTCTTTAAATAGATTCCCTTTGCATCAAACATTCTCAGAGGTTACCTAAAAATGCTCCATTATTTAAATGTGCTTTTTATGTATTCTGAATAACATTACTTGGACATATAATAAATACATTTTATTTAATTCCTTTGCCTAAAGTAAGATGTTTCTTTTTCAAAGGCCCCTTATATTGATCCTGTTTTGGTATTTGGGTTTTCATCATTCATAGCAGCTCTTTTTGGACTTTACTTTCCTGAAACTCTTAACCATAAACTCCCCGACACGCTAGAAGAAGCAGAAGCTATAGGAAAGGTAAGTTTATATATAATGTATAAACATATAATTCATTTTATAAGAACAATTACATTTTAAAAACCTCAATTCAAGCTAAAAATTTATCAAGGCAGAATTCTATCATATTCATTGAGAACGTTTCTTCTATGTACTAATTTGTCAAACATTCAATTAGTAACAAAAAAAAAATATCTTTAATGAGGATGTATAGATGTTAATACATTTTGTCTTTTAAAATTTACCTTTTTTGGTTGCCATAAATCTTTCTTAACATCATAGTTTTTTTTTATTTATAAATCTTTATTTATTACTTTCTGCTTATAAAACATATTGTAATTTGATGACTTAATAATATGCATATATACAAAAAAAAATTAGTAAATTAAATCATTTTGCAGGGAGGAGGGCCCCATTGATCTTGCTCCTAGTAAATTTAGGCATCAAGGCCCAAGAGGTTGCGAGGCCATCATTTTAGTTGTCGGGGAGGGCTGTAAGGATTGGAATTCGACGACAGGGATATATAATATGGATTAGGGTGATATGGAAACTTACTGTGGTAGTCTGAAGCTGGTAGAGATAAGATCTTTGATTAAAGGAATATTAAAGTCATGATGAAGGGTAGAGTTGGATACATAAAATGGAGCGTTTGCAATTATTCTTAGGACCTTAGAAATTGGAAGGTTTAGCGGCACCCTAGTTCTGCACCGTATGTCCAGATAGGTCGTAATTATATGAACACAGTCAGTTTGTTCTCTGTTGTGAGCTCTGAACACTTGCTTAAAAGTCTGTAGAGTTCATAGCGTCTGTTCAGTTCTTGTCACTTCAGTTTATATGTTTACCCAAGTTTAGTCGAGTCAAGATGAAGCCCAAGGTAACGGGTTGAATCAGAGAGAGGTATGGGGGATGTTATTATATGTGATATTAGGGGGAAGAATCTTTTCTCAGCTGAAAATTTCCTTGTACTCATTTTGACATGTTTATTTTAATTCTCCATTTGCTGCACCACTAATAAATAGTGGGGAATGTTAAGAAATAAATTTGAAAAATAAGAAAAATATAGAGAATGCAAGTTTCTTCTTTTTAGAATTTTACATATTTTATTTAGCTTATTTTATATTAATTTGATTAATTAACAGATTTTTATTGCTTTTTCTAAAAATTCATCTGTTTTCATTGCTTAAAATTTACAATTTTTTTGTTAGTCTGTTACTTACTCTTCAGTGCCTTCTTCACCATAGCAAAAAATATAATAACCTTAATCCTAAATGAAACTTCTCTCCCAAATCTAGGAAATACTTATGAATAGATTTTTTGAGTCAGGTAAAGTATAAAAAAAATATTACAGAGCCAGTTAAGAGTAATATCAGTGTTTATTTGATTTTTAGTTCCCATTTCAGCCCTCTGACAGGTAAAGCATTCTATGAGGAAAAGTAGGTCTGTAAAGTTCATAAGAAAAGATAGGAACACCATAGTTTTGGAACATGAAATAGTAAATTAGGCACGAAGCAGTTCTTTTTCTTTTCCTCCAGAAGCCCAAGCTCGCTATAGTGAGCATATTTTTAGATTAATGGTACTCATATTAACATCAAGAATTGGCATTTAAAATAAACATAATTGCCATTTACTACAGCAATTTATGACTTTCCAAAAACTGGAATCATTCTTCTCACTGGTATGTTGATTTTGTTTGTAGATATAAGGTTGACTTGCTTACATACATTGAATGTATATATAAATTGCACCTAACTTAAGCTTTAATCTTATTATTTTCTGTATGATGCTGAGTTTACTATGAAAATGTGGTACTCCATGCCCTACTCAGCATGCATCACATTCATCATTACATTATACCTTTAAGAAAGCTAGTTTTCCTAGATGTCCCCACAAAGGTTAAACTATACATACTTAACGGTTTGTAAAGGTTTGTTGGCTGTCAAATATTATGCTGGAGAAATAAGCCAGGGTTTCGACCAGGATCAAAAAAACAAAACACCCCAAAATTGTTGGCTAATTATTTTATTATTGCTGATGTTTTGACTTTTAATCAGATATAATGAGTAAATTATATGATTAATTGTGAATCATTTTCATAACAAAAACACATTTGAACTTGAGACAGGACTTCTGCAATCCAAAGGTCTGTTACTTTATGTCATCAATTCATTAAGAATTCATCTAACTTATGTCCTTTTTTAAAATTATCTTTAATCCACTTAATTATATACTAACAATTAAAATCTTAAACTTATAAATACAGGAAATTGATATAATTTCCCAAAAATTACTAGACTTTTTTATATATACACTGCCAGACAAAATTAAAGGATCACTTACAAATATTTATATTATTATTACATAAGAGATAAAAATAGATATTCCATTGCCCCAGACTGGACTTCGTGTTGCATCTTATTCAGTTAATCCTGTACCTGTTTATATTCCCACCCGTTTATGGAGAAAAGGGTCAGTTAATCCACTTATTTTCTTTCTTCCTATCAGTAAATGGTTAGTTGTTAGCAAAGATTCATCTTATTGAAGATTTTCTAACATTTAAGAAACTTTAGTTCTTACTTGTGAGTTTAGTAAGAATGTTGTGATGGTCAACAGAAGAGCATTGACCGAAGAGGAATCAATTCATGCTGTTGCTTTGAGTGAAGAAGGGTTTTCTCAAAGGCATATTGCGCAACGGCTCCAGCGGTCACAATCCGTAGTGTCCAGGGTGCTTAATAGGCACCATTGAACTGGAGGGCATACAAAAAGAGTCGAACAAGGCCGCCGTCCGAGGTCAGCTTCCCACCGTGAAGAGAGATTTTTGCAACTGCATGCTCTTCGGGATCGCCGATCAACTGGTAACAGTCTGCGTGGTCTCCTCCAGAGGTTCAGGAATGTGCAAATTTCAGAGCGAACCGTGAGAAGACGACTCAACGATTATGGATTTACCTCCCTTCCTTCAGCTACTGGACCTCTTCTCTCCAGGGAACACCGGGTTGAACGCTTGAGGTTTGCTCGGGAGCTCCTAAACTGGACTCAGGATGATTGGAGCCTCGTATTATTCAGCGATGAGTCAAGATTCTGTCTCCAATCTCCAGATGGACGGGAAAAGGTATGGCAAAGGCAGGGAGAGAGGTATGCTCCATGCACTTTTTCTCTAAGGGTTGCGTTTGGTGGTGGGTCAGTGATGGTGTGGGGGGTCATAAATTTAAACTCCCATACAGAGTTGGTTCTTGTGAACCGTGGCTCTATAACTGCTGACATTACTTGAGCCACATGTAATACCTTTCACCAGAAATATTGCAGGTAACTATTTTTATGCACGATAATGCCCGACCTCACATTGCCCATTCAGTCCAAAATTTCCTCAGACAAGAAGAAATTGACGTTTTGGTTTGGCCACCCAGAAGTCCAGATATGAACCCAATAGAGCATGTATGGGACATGCTTGGAAGACGTGTCCGCGCCCGAGACCCACAAAATTTGGCAGATTTAAGGGAAATGTTAGTGGAAGAGTGGAACAACATCCCAGAACAACATGTAAGAGCCCTGTTCGCTGGAATGGGCAGGAGAATGGAAGCAATTATCAGAGCTAGAGGTGGGAATACCAATTATTGATCGTTTAACTCGAATTCTTCGATTTTATTCAGTTTTGTTATTTTATTTCATTTCAAAGATTTACTTTTTCATTTTGAGACTGTAGGACATTTTTATTTTTTTATTTGTTTTCCTATAAAAAATTTCTAGAAAAGAATTTTTTATTACTCCAAAATTGTTGGGTAATTATTTTATTAATGTCAACATTTCGAATTAACTTGTAAGTCATCATCAGAGAAACAGTGATGTCCAGATATCTCTGAGGGGGTTTTATTATCTCAGAGTCAAGAACTATACAGTTTAGTTAATAGATCTCTCCAGACATCACTATCGCTCAGATGATGACTTAGAAGTTAAGTCAAAATGTCGGCAATAATAAAATATGTAATTACCCAACAATTTGGGAGTATTTTATTTTTCTAATCCTGGCCGAAACCCTGACTAATTTCTCCAGCATTAATAATGTACATTAAATACATAAGAAGTTAGGATAAAAAAATATACAAAACTAAATATTTAATATTTGGATTATTAAGTAAATATTTTGTAAAAAATATCAATAAATTTTTCAAAGAATTACTTTTGAAGTCCTAGAAAAAGAGGGTAGATCAAAATTTGATGCTCTTATTCTTACATAAAGCTGTGACAAGTGAATGAAAATAATATAATCTTTTATATCAGAGTAAATTATATTTTTTTGAACTATCTGGAGATATTTCTATAACATGAGGGTTTTCGAACAATTTTCAGAGGATTTTGATTAGTACATGATATTTAGACTATGACTTGGAAATATTTATCTAAAAACAAATTTCACTCCAAAGTGAAATAAATAGCTAGAGAAATTATTTGTCAATCAAAGAAAAATTCTAGCCAAAAAATACATAGCAAAATTTATGAAAACATAAAACGATCATTAAATTTCATTATAAAAACAAAAAATTAATAAAGGGTTAAAAAAAAAAAGAAAAAAAGTGACCTCTTTTCAACCAAATATTTGTATTATTTTATCTTCAATATAAAGATACAATTAAAAATCAAGGTATGGTCCATAGTTATCTACCATCATTAGAGATCTTCAAAATAAATTATTCAATCCTACACCGATACCATTCCTTGGGAACTCTTGGACCACAATTTTCATTTTTTCCATTGAATCTGAAGATGAGAGGTCTGCACTATGGTGAAGTGGCAAGAGTTCCAACACATGAATTTCTGGACCAGCATTATCTCGTTGGAATTGGACTCCTTTTCGGTTGATTGTAGTACAATACTAGGACAACTTCCTCATTTGAAGTTGTCTTTTAGAGGACTATGAACTACACTTATGAAGAACAGCTTAAAATGTTTGTCTCTAAATATTCAAGATGGTCTTTCTTAGCGTCTAATAAATACCTATTTTTTGAGCCGTAGTGTGGGTTTTCTTTATAAGTAAATAAAAACACTTGTTATTAGATGATTTTAGTTGGGGTTCGGTCAAAGTAGATAAAAAAAAAAAAATTTTTTTTAAATATGTATTTTTTTTTTTTTTTTGGATCTACCTTGACCGAACCCCAACTAAAATCATCTAATAATAATATCTATGGTCAAAACAAACTCTCCTTTTGTAAAAACACTTGTCTTCCCCTCAAAATCTATATTTCTTGCTCAAACATTTTTGACCCTGATAGGTCATTCTCTGGAGCTCTTTTCAATAGTTGGGATCTCCACAGGGTGGAGGCTCGTACTCTTTTTTAATAATGGCTCATTTACTACTCCTAATATTTTTGATCATTTGAGCAACAACGTGATGTGATATTTAATTAAGCTGATACTGAGTACAAACCTCCACCCTGTGGAGATTACAAATATGGAAAAGAGCTCCTGAGGATGACCCATTAGGGTCAAAAACATTTGAGAAGAAACAAAATTTTCTGGGAAAGACAAATGATTTTATTTACTTATAATAAATACCTCTTATAGTCTCTGGCCATTGATTAAATTTATTATGTAAGAGTTTATACTGTTTACTATTTAATTAGGATATACTATTCATAATTTTATACAAAATACTAAATTTGTATACAAGTTTTATGATGTTAACCTTTAATTAAAAAATTAAAATTTTTTAGAAATCAAAAAAATGATTGAAGGCAGAGAAGAGAATTTGAAAGTGGAACTCCTAGATAGAAGAAAAACCCAATAAGGATTTTTTCCTGTATTTAATAACAATGTAAATCCTAGTATTTGACAAATATAACTCAGTGAAATATATAAACTGCATAATGTTACCCCCTCTTACCATCAGAAATAATAATTTAAACTAAAGTTTAGTTTTATCACTTATCTTTGGGAGAGGTGAGCAAAACTAATTATTTTTATGTAGACCTACAATAAATATAAGGTACCTTTTATGCACCTAATAAGGTAATGTAGACAAATGGAAAAATAATCAACCAAAAACTAACAAGCAAACATAGTTACTTGAGTATGGCGCTCCAGCAGTCATTACTTTTGAAATAGAGAAACTAAATTCTTTCAGCAAAATGGTGAATGAGCTTATTAATAACTGAAATTGGAGGAGGTGTTTCTAGTGAACAAATTGAAAAACTTTACTATCCATACATTTGTAAATACTATTCATTATATGAGTTTTTCATTTAAAAAAAAAAAATTAAATAAAATAACATTTTATGAGATAAAAAACAATAATGATTTTTAACTTAGTCTTTCATTAAAACCCTCATACCTCTCAACAGATTTTAGTCATTAACAAACTTATCCAACATTTCGCAAGTAAAAACTTTCAAGAATTTTGTTTTTAATTTAAAAAATTGAGTAGGGCTCTCTCACTCTCTCTTTCACACAAAACATATATACATACATACACACAATCTGTTTGATATTGTTAACACTACCAGTTTGTACATCCATTCCATATAGTCCTGCCAATTTTTAAGTTTTGTTTTAAATGTGAGGATTCCTCAGCAAACCAAAGAGCGACACACTCCGTCATTTCTTTGACCAAAAGAATTTCAAATAAGAAATTGGTCATTCACAGTCACCTGAATTTCCTCCAGTTCTAAAATCATGCCCTTTTTAAGATGTTCCAGGATAAAAAAATGAATCACAATGACACAAATCAGGTAAATAGGAGGGTTGAGGAACTACGGGAAAGTATTTTGTGGCTGAAGTTCCCTGATGGAAATGGCCAATATGATATGTAGGATTCATGGGTCATGATTTAAGAAATTTTTCAGTCATTATGACAACATAAATCAATGCAAATAGCTTGCTTTACTTTCGGGAAATAAGAGCGTCAAGTCAGCAAGAATATAAATGAGAATTAATGAGTCACCTCAAACAGCTCCCATAAAATAAAATAAATATTACGTAGCTCTCACATCAATCTAGCCATAGGACTTGCTTACCACATTAGGTTTATTGAATAGATGGTAACTCAAGGTTCATTTTTTTCTTTTTTTCTACCATGAAGGCCAATTCATTCACATAAGTCAGAGGTCAGCACCATAGGTAAGTAAAACAGTCATCTATAGAAGACCATGTAAAGTGAGCCGATAGCAAATTACTTTGAAAATCACATTGGCCTTTGAAGGCATCAATTGAATTTCAACAAGATTTTTGATGATTTTTCCAAGATTTCTCACAGAGGAAACCAAGGCATCCTGATCAAATGAATTCCATGGTATCTAAACTTCACTTTTACTTGTCGATCTTTAGTTTCACCTGCAGTTATACACACACACACACACACACACACACACACACGCATATATATATATATCGGTGTCTCCTTTTTTTTCTCTTCCTCAATCTCTCTCTCTCTTTCTCTCTCTCTCTCTNTATACACATATATGTGTGTGTGTATGTATTATGTCTCAATACTTCAAGCAGGAATCTATAAAGATTAGGCATACCATAAATGCTTCTTTTACCTATCTTATAGTCAACAAAATTTAAACTGCCAATTAATCAATAATTTTTACGACTTTTTTTTTTACTTTAGTGCCTTTTGACTGAATTCTAGACTGTTAACACTCATGTCGATAATTAGGTAAAATAGAAGGCAGACCAATGAGTACCTAGACTAAGCAGGTGTAAACTCTAATAGGGGACTAAAGTCCAATCTGAGACTTCACATAACAAGTAATTTTACATAGCACTTCAATTATATATATTTTTTTTATCAGAAGATTAGTTGCATAAGAAAGATAATTCAAATTTTCAAAGAAAAGAAAATTCAAAATTTCCAGTTGACTGAATGCAGTAGGCAATCTTTAAATTAATTGTTATATTCTATGTTTCTAAAGATTATGTCAGAATGATAACTCGAAACTAGATATTCCAGTAGCCCACTTGTTTGTTGGAATTATCTCTTTCTTTTCTTGCAGTCAATAGATATTTCTGCATAGTTCTATAAAGAATATTATATTAAAAAATAGACATGGGTAAAGCTGATTCTTTAGAGATTCTTTTTTTTTTTCCATATGCGTAAAAAATGATTTTTTATTTTTTAAAATCAAGTTTTAAATTGGCCTTACTGCAATACATCCTAATTTTAAATGTTAAAAATGAAGTAAAAAAATTCATGAAAAGAAAGTGACAGAAGCAAATAATATTTATTACAATAATTTTTTGTATAATTTGAAACATACACAATAAAAAAATTAAACCAAAATTTAATTAAATAAGAAATTTTCACTTAACATTAAAAAGTTTTAAATTATGAAATATATCAATTTCATACTAGTAGCGAGACCTTCGTTTATCTCGTCTTCTAGGTGACCTTGATCGTCTTGGGCTGCGACTCCTTGATCTGAAAAGGAATTTAAAAGGACATAATAGAATGATTAAAAGATGAAACTAGTGACAAAACAATTTCTATATCTCTATATAAAACCCTAATATATTATCTTCCTTTAAACAATTAGATCCAGAGAAGAAGAAGACGGGATTAAAATATTCCAAAGCCTTTTCTTCTTTAACATATTTAAACAAGATAATTTGTTGATATGAATTTTTTTTTTTAATTAAAAATGAAGACTCAAAGAAAATAATAACGAGTATCGAAAACATTATACAAAAGTGAATAAGAAAATTAGACCGAGTGAAAAATAAAAAAAGTAGGGCAATTAAATTTTGAAGGCTATGTTCTAAGAGAGAAAGTTAATACCAAAATTAAGTAATCTGATTTAAACTTAATGAATCCTATAATACAAAAGAAAGTCATAAGTAGATTTAATCCTCAAGGACCACTCCACTCCTTGATACAGACCTTTTTATCAAGGATATCCAAATAAGCAAGATTAAAATATGTATTCTTTATATTAAACTTCAATGTTCAGAAGTATTTTTTTTTTTTTTTTCTATTACATAGATAGAAACATCAGAATGATTTTTCATTTCTAAAATAAGACTCCCTTTTATCAAAAAGCCTCAAACTATTTTCTAAGAAAAGGAAATTTTCATTTACACTTGAAAATTTTAACAAAACTATGATTAGGATACTATTAGTACAAAACTGACTCTTACCTTCGGCTTCCTTTCCTTCTCCTACTGTACAGATATCTCCTCAGCTCCCTAGATATAGGCTTCAAATGCATGAAGTTACAGAAACCACTCCTTGTGCATTCCCTATTTATTGGCAAAAGAGAAAAAAGTCACAACACATAAATCTATAATATGAACTTAAAAATGGTGTACTTCAACTCAATTTTTAACTAAAACACAAATGATATTAAACTTAATAAGCCTAAACTCCACTGATCTTTGATTAAATTAGTGAACATTATTTCCTATCAATGATTATAATTTAATTAAATGGTATACTCTCAAAATATAAAATGTATGTTGTAAAAGGAAAATGTATGTTAAATATCCTAATAAAAAAAAAAGTAGGTAGCATTGTTTTTTTTAGTAATTATTTTGAAACTATCAATTTAGTTTTCTTTACTATAATAACTTGATAGCAAAATAACTGAAAAATAAATAAGTAATGACTGAAAAATAAATTAATAAGCTTGCAAATTTAAAGGGTACAGAATCCTTGTAAAAAAAAATTTTTAATAAAAAGTCCCTATTTTATTATTTGGAGTTTAAAAAAAGAAGTTTTTGCTAGTACAATAAAAGGCAGTTGTATATGGTGTGTACATGAGTATATGCATGGGCATTGAGCCAAAGTAAGTTAATAGCAGCACAAAACATAATTATCAACTACTAGAGTAATCGTCACATTTGTATGATTTAATATTCCATTGAAAAAGCTTTAAAAGTAGAAATAATCAACTTACAAAAAAATAAATTATAAACTAACAGCAATAAACTGTAAAAAATAGTTAACTCTCCCAAATGACGACAAGAACACAGCCTGTTTCTGGAACTAAGAACAGTAATTGCTAAAAGGATATGGCATGATTGCTAAAAGTTTTGTGATTTTAATAAAACCATTAAGAAGATATAGAATTAAAGTGTTAATATTTCAAGATATTTACCAACTTCAAAACTAACAATCCAAGAATCCAGTTTTCTTAAAAAACAAATGCATCTTAATAAAAAATCACTATACATCATACATGCAGTCAATCTGCCTAGTCACTAAAACCCTTTAGGACTGTTTAAAAAAAAAAACTTAAAAGTATTATTACATCAATAAAAAGCTAATTAGTTTCTGGGAATGGAGGAGAAAAGGGTGGAGATTTCCTGAAATTTAAAACACCTAGACGGTTAGTTAGAATAAAGGGCATTGAAAATTAAATACAGGCATACTAACTCCTGAGTTTTACCCCCAATCAAAATTATTTCATTACAAAAGTTTGAAAATAAAAGTACCTAAGACATATTTTTAAAGTTATTTCATGAAACAAATATACTCAGCACTTTAAAGCTAAAGAAATAAGAGAGTAACTGGAAATTCAATGATGAAGATTGAATCATCAAGAATTTAAATAGCAAGTTTTCATCCCCTCTTGAAAGCTGTACACCTGAACAGTAGAAAATTGACTGCTGTCATGACAGTAGTCATGACTACTGGCCATCAAGACGACACACTCCACTCACGAGGGGAAGAGAGCCTCCACCTTAAAATATTTTAATATTCCTATTCCAGCAACTATACTATATACATATGCATATATTATGAAAATTAAATCTTAATTTAGTCGGTAAGTAACTATATCTGTAAAAGTAACCCACTCCCTTATCAGTCAACCTGTTCCACATAAAATCCCCATTAAGTATTGCTCAATTAATGTTTCAGAAAAAAGTGTCCTGCAGTAGCTTCTTTTCTTAAGCTAAGCGACTACATGATTCCCATATTTCATTAAAGACTAACATATATAAATGTAAATGAGTAATTTGATCATGAAAGCCAGAAGAGTCAAAGGTCAGAAAGACTGACTAGACTAAGTGGGAGAAAAGATAGACGTGATTACTCTGTTAAAGGGGAAATACTGAAAATTACATTCTTAAATATCTTCCTTAATAAGCAGTTTTAAAACATTAAATTGTAAAAACATAAATGTTGAAAGATTATATTTAGGATTAGGTCTAAACCATTGTTTCATAATAAAGATATTACGAATGTAGGTCTTCCACTAAACGACACTTATAAATTAGTTTTAAACTCTTAGAATGTACATATTTACTGCACTCAATACAAAGTCCTCTTTCAATAATTACTCCATTCTGAAGTTAATTAAGCAGTAAGATCAAAGTTAGAATTATGATGAGAATAGAGCTGCAACAAACATGATACTATGTGAGATTAGGAGAAATAGAAAAATAATTTTTTTCTTTCAATCCTATAGCAATATATATTTTTAGCTAATATGAAAAAAAAAAAAAAAAAAGTCTGAAGATATTAGGTTAATTAAAATAAGGAATATAAAATCTCAGAATCCATTAAATTTAAGTGGATTTAAGTAACAATAGACCTCCAAGTATTATTAAAACAAATGAGGGTTAAGATTCACTCACCAAAGAATATTCTTGGCTGACACAATCTGTCAATGCTACTCATAATTAAACTGAAAAAACACTAAGAATAACTTACATCCAACAAAATCTGGAAGGCATTAACAGGAAAGAGGGAGGATATATAAATAGCCAATACTTACGTATAATAGCAAAAGACTCAGAATAATAAAATAGATGATATGGTGATAAGCTCATTTAGGTTAACAAGTGTTGACGTCTCTTTATAACAACTATATGAATGAAATTGCTGAGACCTCAGCTTGTTTACTGTAATATAATAGAAAAATATGGCAGCTGAATATCTAGTTAGGCTTCAGGACTTTATAGTGGCGATAAGAATACAACAAACCTAAATGGATTTTAGAAAGAAAAGGAAACTCCAAGAAGTGCAAAATGGGTGGATGATTATCTCGATCAATGAAAAAATCCTAGGATCAGCCACCAGAAAGGCAGTAACTTGCATCTAGAATGCCTACCAACAAAAACAATGAGTACTGCTGGCTACTCACACCAGGCTCAGTAACGTATCAAAATCACTATAGTGTACAACTAATAATGACAGCGAGTTAATTTTGAAAAAATTTCTTAAATTAAAAAATTAAATTCTTACAAAATTTATGATTGTGATTTTATTATCACTTTATTCAAACAAACAAATTCATAAAAAATAAAAAGACAAGAAGTTAAAAGAGAAATTTCCCAATTTAGAACTTTCAATTTCTAGAGAAAAATAAGAAGGGACATTAGTTCAGGACATGTCAAATAAATTTTAGAATAATATATCATTTATAGGAAGTTATCAAACCCAAGAGGTCTTCCTCAGTCTTAATTTAAGTAGGAGACCACTTCCAATGCAATCTGAAACATTTCTACATATTAATAAACACTTTATTGAATTTCAGGATTTATTTTTAACCCATTATACTTTATAATAAAAGTTATCGACATTAAAGTTATTATTTATTTTATGACTCTCAATTATTTTAATTCATTGATAAATAAATGAAAAAATATATTTGCATTCAAAAAATATTATAAAAATCAAGGTCTAATGTCAGTAAATAACTAAGCACTTCTAATACTTTATTCAAACCAATAGCACCCAAAAGTAGCCATTAAACTAATTAACAAAGAGGTATCTGTAAATGTAGATAATTAAGCAATTAATTCTCCAATTTAGAAGTTAAATTAAGGAACTTAGAGAACTTTGCTTGACAAACAGTCTTGGCAAAACAATTTCCATGGCAAATGTATTTGATGGCCAAATTTTAGACCAATATGCTATGCTCAATAATACTGAAATATTTGTATATAACCTAGATGGAGAAACAAAATTATCAAGGGAACAGGAGATTATGTTACTGCAATTTGAAATAAAAGTATCTAAAGAACCGATTCAAGGATAAAAAGAAAAAATTTTTGAAATGTATACATTGAAATTGGTTGGCCATGGAGTAAGTCACTCCCTCAGAAGCTGTCAAATTCCACACCTTTTTTTTTCTTTTTTATATAAATTTAAAAAAAAATATGTCACCAGAAATAAATAAGTTTGATGCTGTATGGGACAAATGAGGAAATGGCAGAATAATATTCCTATGCCGTGATAGGCCCCCTATAAGATAGGAAATAGGCTACTGAGTGACAAAAGAGGAATAGCTCTCCTCAACATATAAAGTATTAGCCACACTGATAGGAAAGAGGCTACGAAAATTGTCAGACACAATAATTAAGCCTACTAATCCGGGTTTAATAAACTGAGAGGTTTCGGGATACAAAACAAGCTTGTACACATGGTCCGACTAATAATAAATGATACAGCTTGTTGAGCGAAACCCAAAATGCTTTCTTTTTCTATAGAATTCACACTAAAAGTAAGAACCATGAAGAAAATATTATGTCAAGCAATAACAAGGAAATAACGAAAACAATTTGCTTTCACTAGTACTATTTAACTTGGCTCTTGAAAAAGCTATAAGTGCGATTAAAACTAATTTCAGGCCACTATATTCAATAGATTAATGGAGGAACTTATTAGCACAGACGATGTAATGTCAGAACATACTACCTTAAGCGGGGTGCTTTCAAGATGTTTTAATAAGCTGTTAGCTGTATTGGTCAAGAAAAAATGAAAGAAAAGCAGTTTATAAGAAATCAGGAAAGAATACTTCTCAAGTTTCCCAAATTCAGTGTGAAAGACATGAACTAAAGACATGTAATAATTTTAAATACCTGGAAGTTTAAGTGTCAGAAAAATCAATTTAACCAATATTTTAAGGGAAGGAAGGAGTGACAGTTTGCTACAAGTAAGTCACATCCAATTAATGACTGTCACAGGAAGCAAATCTAATTCTCTACAAGTCGAGTGTTAAAACACATTGTGGCCAATGTCAATGATACATGGGATATCCATAAGAGAAATATAAGTGATTTGATGATATTGAAACAGAAAGTACAAAATATCTACAGTCCTAAATTTGAAAATAATACATGGGGAACATTATCTGATTCTGAATTGCAAAGTTTAAACAGTGCAAGGATTTTATGACTCATATTAAAAAAGTGAGGTTAAGCTGGTTAGGATGGATGTGTGTGGATTGCTTAAGAGGATGATGAATGGTAATTCTGGAGGAAGGGTGGAACTGTGTCTAAGATGCTTGGATAATGCGTAAGATCTTGGCAGGATGAATGATAGAAGACGGAGGAGAGTAGCAATGAAAAGATAGAAAGGAACTAGAGTAGTTGAGAATGTTCAGGTTCAGCCAGGGACGACAGCAACAGATATCTAATAAGTTAACAAATGGGAAATAATACACGAAAGCTCATATAAAAAAGCACAGAAGTCTCAATTTCAATTCCAGATGGATGGAAAGGTGCAGAAGACAGAGGCAGGTGCCAAGGTCTACTAGGAGTGGAAGAAAGATGTTAGTTGATTATCAACATTATGTGCAAGCGGGCTTAATATTTTTCTTATTCCTTTGCTTATTAATTAAGCAATCAATTGCTTAACCAGTAAGCTTAATATAAAATTTTTTCATAAAAAATTAAACAGATTTCTGGTTCTCTCAATAAATTTAATTAAATAATTCATATTAATTACTACTTTGGGTATAATAATTATATTAAATTTTCCCCCTAATTCATGTAAATTGCTAATTTTAAAATACAAATTAGCCAACTTTTAAAAAGCTTTAAATGAAAAGTAATTGAAATATATATTGAGAATTCAGACACACACAAACACTACCTCAAAATCACTTTCAATTCAAATCTTGCATAAAATCATTTCAAAATTTATTTCTCCTAAGCCATATACAAATCTAAAGAATATTAAATTATTTTGAATTAAATAAAATACAATGAGATTATTGAACTACACCTGGCCGTCGGCATATAATGAAATTAAGTTAGAGTCTAAAAGGTAAGATAAAACAAAATTAAGCAACCATAAATAGATTGTTTAATTACAATGATAATAGTACTATTGTTAATTAATTATTAAAATTATGAGGTATATCACACATACAGAATTAGCAATTTTAAAACTATTTCTGTAGCTGAAGTACAAATTGATTAATTGTTTAGGAGAATGAAACATAGCAGAATTAAGTGGCATGGTCTTTCAAAAATATGTTAAGTAAACCTATAATTGCAGAAATTTACCAAAATAAAGTTGGCATGACCATGTGGAAAGAAATCAACAACAACAAAAATTCACCTACTTTTGCTATATTAAGACAGTGATTAAAAAACTATTTTAGGTTGCCTAGAAGAGACTATTGAACTACTTTTGAGTTTTGAGGGTAGTATAAGATGGGAACATAGGATAATCTATATTATTTAAATATAAAAAAGAATATATTGATTCAATTAAATGTAGAATAGTTTCAAGGAAACAAAATAATGCAATCAAATTTAATGTAAGAACTCAGTTACAAAAGAACTGCATAAATAATTCCTCAGAATCATAGTTATTGAATATTTATATTTGAAATTTTAAAATCATATACATCCCACTCTTAAATATTTCTGTTTTTCTGAAGGATAAAAAAAATTTAACATTTTCATGATTTTCTGAGTTTCATTCAGAATTACATGACAACTTCTTATGAAAGTTAGGGTTTTAGTTTAACTCACTACTGATCAACCAAACAAGCTAGTTATGTAATACTGATTATAATAACGATTTTTGAAAAAAATTAAACTGCATTTTAATAAAAAATAATAGCAAAAATTAAAAACACTATTAATTATATTAATTTATTTATTTTTGGGCTTATCATCAAGGATTTCTTTTCACTATAAGGTGATAAAAGGATGGCTTACGTTATATGTTACTTCTCATTAGGAATAATTTTAACTCACCTTCAAAAGTGAGAACTATTCACAAGACAATTGAGTCCAAGACCTCATGATTCGAAAGACACAGAATTCTCAGTTATTATTTTGCACACATATAAAATGGAAAATAAGCCATGAAACCATAAAAATAGCACATTAGACTGACCAAGAATCAGATTGTCTTAGGACCTAGCTTTGGGAAAATAGAACCAGAAAAACATCGACAACCAGATGTAGTTTATTTCTACACGGAAAATATGGAAATAAATAAGACCTAATAATAATTACATATCAATTACAAATGTTTAACCATTAACAACAAATAACTTAAGCGAATTATTACTTCACCGTTTTATTGAGGTGATTTAAAAAAATAAATTCCTTTTACAAATGAATATTTTCTTCGGGATACTGGTGATTAGCTGTAATGTAACAGTGTTTATATTATTATAAATTAATAAGTCTGAATAAAATAAATAACATAGTAATATCTTATGCACTAATTTTATGTTTCTTGATATTTAAAGAAATAACACTGCATTTTTTTTATAAACTGAATTTAAATTTTCAGTGTTATTATNATTTTTAGCTAATATGAAAAAAAAAAAAAAAAAAAAAAAAAAAAAAAAAACCTTTCATGTAGTTCCTTAATTTAATAAATAAAACTTAAATATTGAGATCTAACAAATGACTTTTAAAATTTAAATAAAAATGGAAAAGTTTTAAAACTAATGATACATACATACTAATTCAACTATACCAAAATGAGAGCAGCTCCATGGATTTCCAAAAAGTCAGCAAGGAGTGGCAGTGAATTTAAAGAGATCAAAGGCATAAAAGACAATTGTATCATTGGTGTTTGGAAAATAAATTTATATTTATTAAAACTAGTTCTGGTTGGGGCATGGACTTAACAAAACAAAATAGAAGTAAATCTTGACTAACAAGGAGAAGCCAGGCATTTGAGTCACTAGTATTTATAGCATACCTTGAATTAATGAAATTAAAAAACCTTATAGACTAATGTAAAAGGCATTTTAATATAACCTCTCAAAGTTCATTGGAAAAAAAAATTAAATTAAATGAAACTAATCTAGAGTTAAGTGATTAATATATAACTTGAGTATGAAAAAACTTCCTTTTAAGTTAAATTGTTGGAACTAATTGACAAATAACTTCTATAAGAATTCAAATTATAATGACATAAAAAAGAAAAGGCACCATGTTTATTTTAATGCAGATCAGTAGGTGTAACTGCAAGGAACTTAAATTTATCAGCAGCTTTAGAGGTATAAGACTTGTTTCTCACCCACTGTTCAATGTTCACCTAACACAAAAGCAATAACTTTCATCTAATCCTCAATTCAGCATGAGCTATTTATTTAAAAAAGTGAGTGCTTTAAATAAACAATTTTCATTTTGTGATCTAATTTATTAATATATTAAAAAAATTAATCCCCCCCCCCCACACACACAACAGCATCCTTTTTCTCTGATGAACCTTGCAGCAGGCTTTCAGAATTAATTGGAGTTTTTTTTTTTTTCAAATAATAACATAACTTTATATTATTAATAAAACACTGACTTTAAAAAATCAAGTATGTAAAACATAAGAATAAGATTTAATAAATTTAAAAAATGAAGTTTAAAAACATTAATTTTAAAATTAAAATCCCTGCCAATTCTTTATTAAAAACTATTTTTTTTGTAAATCATTAGTTGGCTTAAGTGACCACACCCAAACAGAACTGGTCATTTTTTCTATTTTCCATCTGTAATCTGGCATTCATAAGGAAGTAAAAGTATGTTATTCACAAAAGCAAAATTTACTTTTCATAATGATTATGTTGCATTATTATTTCCTCTTATAGAAATATATCCAAGTCAGTACAGTAAAAAATATTTGTGATAAACTATATAATGTATTACTAGTTGAATACCTGTCTTTTACAGATAATCCTCTTCCAGTTGTGCTAAGCTATTTCAAAATATACTTTTTTAATTTTGGTTAATTTAATTTTAGTCCTAGTAAGGAAATATCCTTAGGTTATTTGGAAATAAGCTATAATAAGTAATCCTTAGTAAGGAAATATATAGAATGGTTATTTGGTATACCAATAAGCAAAAGCATTTCTATTGTAACCTAAATGAGCCTTTATACAATAAAAATAAAATGAATATTTAAGTAAAATAGTTCTAAAATATTTTGTTGCTAATGGATCTTGAATTTCATTGTTCAAAATTTTGTAGATTAATGTTTGTTAGTTATATTAAGAGCAATGAGAGTATTTGTCATAAGTGTTGTTTTAGTACATGTTCTAAGAACATAATAGCTTAGTTCTTTATAATTGTTTTAAATGTGATGCCAATAAAAAGTATCTTCTTTTTCATACATTAATGAAATAACTTACATATTACTTCCACCCATATGAATTGTTAGTCCCAGATTAAAGAGTCCTAATTTATCTTACTTTTTTTTTTTTAATTATTATTATTTCAGAGTAAACAAAGCAATTAGTGCATATTTTCATATTATTTTTATTAAGTATTATTTTTGTTTTTTCAATATTTACATGTTAATATAAAGATGTATGGAGAGATCTCTGAGGCAAGTTTATGGTCACATCTTACAGCACAGAATTGAACTGATTTTTTTTTTATTTTATTCTAAAATTAAAACTGATTTAGTTCTGCAATCTGAGATGTGACCATAAACATGTCTTGGGATCTCTCTAAATACATCATTATCACCCTGATGATGACTTAAAAGTTAGATCGAAATGTTGGCAATAATAATATAATTTTGGACCCAATAATAAACTTGGAACCCAATAATTTTGGAGTAGTTTATTTTTGTGATCTTTGCCGAAACCCTGACTAATTTTCCAGTCAGCCTTTTATATTAATATACTTCATTTAGTATTAGGTAATTATTTTTAATTTGTTACTTTATTCAGTTTGTAGCTTTAATGGTTATAAGAGTGGCATTGAACAAGACATTACATTAGAAATTTAATTTTTTTTTAAATGTTAGCTAACAGGGAGCGAGGGTAGATAATACGATCATTTGGGACTCATTGAATGGCACAGCAGGTTCAAAGTCTGCACTAGGCATGCTTTATTGGTTAATATAAGCTTGCCCTGAGCCATGGGTATTTAGAATATGGTGGCAACCTGAATATAGATCCTTCCTCCATGACCCTAGTGGTTGAAAGAAAGGCTAACACTTGTTAAAAAAAATAAATAAAAAACTAGGTAAGCGAATATGGTACTGTGGCACAAAATTTCAAATTGATACTAGATAAAAAATATATTGTCTTAATTCAGCATTAGCAACAATACTTTTTGAAGGAACTTGGATGAAGTTCTTCTTCCATGGTTTGATAAGTCTAATGAAGGCTAGAACTAAGCTAAAAGAATACTAAAGGAAAATGTTCAGACTCTCAATTAAAATGTACTAGGCAAAATTTTATTTAAGAATAAAAGGTTTACATAAATTATACTGATTGTTTATGGTCAAAGGCATTTTTTAAAATAAATAAATTATGAAAATTACAGAAAGCCACAGATAAATTGTTTTTCTAAAGATAATGAGGTTTCTTTAACTGCGAGTAAGTGATTAGACATAACCTCCTCTAAATTACGAGAGGATTGTCAGTCAGTTGTCAATCCAGATATAAACTGGTTTGAACTCATAAAAGTTAAGAAAGACACTCATTACAAAATAAATTGAGAGAAAACCAAAATAAGGGATCAATAAGGAATATTGCACTATATCATTAATACTTTAATAATATTAATGTTAAAAATCAGAAAAGAACAGACTAAGATATAATTTGTTTATATTTATTATATCTTACATAATAGATTGTGAGCTATTTTTCATAATGAAGCGCTGCTTAAATTATAATTACTATCTTTTATTGGTAAAAAATATAAAGTAAAATCATTCAAGTAGTTTAAGTTTGATATATTCAATTGATAGGATTAAAAATTATGCTAAAAAATTTATAATAAAAACTGAATGAACTGTATAATAAGTCTGAAGAAGAATCATCTCATTACTGACCATGGTGTGACTTTGCTCTTAAATTAATATTGCTATTGACTCACATCACTTTAGGAAATACTGTAAAATAAGAGTAAGTAAAAAAAAATTTCTATCTAGCTCCCTACAATCTCATCATAAGTCTATACATTAATTATCTGCCAAACAAAATGATTCCCACCAATCAATACTGAGCCACAGATGGGAAAAAAAAAAAAAAAAAAATTTCTTTGATTCAACAAAAGGTTGAAAGACAAAATGCAACAACTGAGTTTTAATTAACTGTAGATGAGAATTTAAAAAAAATAAATATATCAAAATCCAAATCTCTTAAAAAAAGAATTTGCCTTGAACATACAAACATTCCCTTCTGGGAAACTCTGCCTGATAGATTCACAACTATAAATTTTGACTTTCCTTTTATTTGACTAAAATTCTCACTCATTACAAAGAAATGTAGGCATTTGGTAAAAACCAAGATCACGAGAATATGCCAATCGTTTGTGCCATATAACTATTAAAATAATTGACTTGTTGAACATATTTCACTTTAAAGTAAACCAAAAAATAAAATTAATAAAACTTTTTTTTGGATATTTCTCATTAAGTAAAATATCCATCAACATACAGTTTTTTCATGGAAATGCAAAACGCAACAATAATAAAACAAGTGCAATAAATAACAACAATAATAGTAACAATATAATAGTAATAATTACCAATTATGTAAATGTTATAGTAATAATAATATGTAAATTCAAACAATGAATAATAGAGGTCAGTACTCAATAAAATTAGAGACCCAAACAACTCTGGAACCTCACCTTGTTAGCCTAGCAAACTATATATATTTATGAAAACAAGATATCCGGGTCTTAAAAATGTTAACAAACCATTCATAGCTCATCTTGGTGTAAAGTAACTGAGGGGACAGAAACTCGTTATTGTCATAAATAATAATAATTTTTAATAATCCATGAGAGTTATGATTCTTTAACAGCTTAGTCTGTGTCTAAGACCAAATTTAAAGCATTATTTTCTTTTACTTTCCTAAACAATAATACAATTGTTATTTTGTCTTCCCAGGAAAAACTAATCCAAACAGATTTAAATACACATACTCCTCAATATTAAACTGATTTTATTTTAGAGTGAAAAAAAAAAAAAAAAATTTAAAAATAGTAAAGTTATTTAGAAAAACAAATGTTCGGGTTTATAGTGAAATAACTTTATTTCCTGTCTATAATCAGATGAATAATATTTATAGATAGGGTGACTTTATTAATCATAATAATTATATAACAATTAACCATTAGAAATGGATTCAGCAACAGTTCAGGTAAAAATAAATATAATAATAATAACAATAACAACGAATACAACAATTTGTAAATAAAATCAGAAGGTTCATATATGGCTCGAGACTTGGACAACTAATGGTGGGGTTAATGAAAAACAATAAACAAGAAATAAATAGGGATATGACAATTTAATACTAACTGTCTGATAACTTTAATTAATAAAGATTAAAAAAAAAAAAAAAAAAAAGAGAAGAAGAGTATGTCATGTTTAGCGGGGAAAAAACTCCATTCTCAGTGCCAAAGAATTTAATACTTAAATATTGTATTTAAGGTAAATTTCATGCATAATATTAAAATTTTGTGTATCAAACAATTTTATTTTTAAGTTAAGTTTCGAAAATCAATCGAGTTTAAGAAGTATTGATGACTGCTAAACCAATCAAATGTTTCAGACTAAATTTCAGAATTAATTCCAAATGAAACAATAAAGATGATTCAGTTGCAAATATAATTATTATGCTTGTTAATTAAAGATATTGTGGTTAAATGAAAATTAGTCCTGCCAAAATGCAGAAACTAGTTTGGTTTATTTTGTTGTTAACAGAAAATAAACTATTGTAATCAATCTGAAAAACTAAAACGAAAATCTACCCTCATTCTTGAAGAGAGGTAGAATTCAAAAATAAATAACTCAAGTCATTTACATACACTGTAACTCATACAAAAAATTTCTTTAGCTGAATGGAATTTAATGAATTTTCCTATTCAAAATCTAAAAAACTGCTTTATTTCTTATGAGCTTGGAACTATTAACTTTAGAAAAATAAGAAATGCTCTAACAACTAAACCGTTTTACCTATCAACCTCGGGTAAAAAGAGATACCTACGAAGATAAAGGTATTCTCATCAATCATCCCATTAACCTGTTTGTTTTGGACACCCAAGGTAATAGCCATGTATTGGCTATTTTTTCTTTTTTTTTTACCTAAATTTACCTGGTAGTAAAATTATAAAAATTGCAAACTGGAACTGCAAATTGGAACTGATTTTCACGAAATTTAGGAGATACATTGCCTCGTCAAGGCACTTAATTATTTATAAGTAAAATTTAAGCACAAAAAAAAAAGAGTTGAAATTAAACTAACAATAAATGCATGACGATTACCCCAATTGATCATAGATTTCATCTGCCTTAGAAAATATTTGAAAAAACTAAATTTTAATTTTTTGTTCTTTCAGTAATAATTGTATTTCCATCATTTGTACAACAAATATATGATTCCTAAATTTCATATCATTCCATTATTTTACATAATTATTTGAATTTTTTATATTGTATAATAATACCAATTAATGTGTAATAAATTAAAACATTAATTACATTATTAAATATATAAGAAAATAAACTTTTGTTGAATTTACATTATTTTTCACTTAGATGTCAGTCAGGGTTGAAACTAAGGCTTATTCTTATTGTTTCAATTTTGAAGATTAACAGGAAATACTTTTCAACACTTATATTATTATTAATTTTTTCTTCGGTTTATAAATTGAACTATGAACTAATACTATATTGCCAAATAAATTTTAAACTGAAGATAAATCTACCCTTTAAACAAACTATTTCACTTGTTTTTAGAATATATTTTAGCCTAAAAATAATTTATTAAAAAATAATGTGTTTAAATAAAAGGATGAGAACTGAAGATGAAAAATTTTTTTCATCATATGTTTTGGGTTCATTAATTATAAAATTTTGTTGGTGAAATTAATTTGACCAATTTCAATGATATACATCTAATTTAGTTTCCAATTAAATCCAAAGTAAAATTTCAATTACAATCAGGTATAGGATCACTCAGTATTCTCATTAAATTACTTCATACATTTCACTTTTGTACTGTTTTATATAGCAATATTCTATATATTTAAATCACTACAGTCAAATAGCATTTCCTAATCAATTTAATTATTAAGAAAACACCAATATTGATTTCGATTACTAACAATTAATTGTATCTTTTCATTTGAAATTACATACTATATGTCAATTTTTATTACAAAAAATTAGAAATCATAAATCTCTGAAGCATTAAATTAAAATATAAAAGTTCAGGTAAATCTCACTCACTCCATCTAAATTCTCTGTTAGTTTTAAAATCTTCCATTCATTATTAACAAAAAGATGTTGAGTTCCATAGTTCTTAACTAAATATTACACCCACTAGATGAAAAAAAAAAAATAGTAAATAAATAATTTCAAATGAGATAGTGGGCAAACCCAAGCCCAGAATTCTAATGGTTTTATTATTAATTAATTTTCCTAGCCTTTCCTTTTCTATTTAAATGACAAGACAAATTTTGATCCAAAACCAGATATAGCCATTAACATTTATAAACAAATACTATCACATATACAGTAATTTATAGTAGTTGGTACTAAAGGACTAGTAGACAGGACAAAGATAATATCAAAAACTTTTCCAAATGTTCTGATATGAAAACAACCTTAATAGCTATGAACATTTCATCAAAATTTCTTAAGGTACATTAAGGACTCTAAGGAACAATCAAAATTACGATGAGCAAAGTTTTGAATTATTGAATACCCCCTCCTAAAAATATATAGACTGATTAACATTTTATGAAGAGATTAAATCATATTTTTACAAAAAGAGATTCTATTTTAAATTTATATTGTTAACAAATAAAACAGCTTTTACCAGGACATCAAAAGTACAGATTATCAATGTAAAAACTCTTTACAAATGATGAATGTAAAATGAAAGTAATTACTATTAAAATGGGAACGGGAATAGCCTAGAGTTCATGGCACTAGACTCTTAAGCCAGAAAGTCTGAGGTTAAATACTCCGAGCACAGTTTATTTTCTTTCATTCGCACTTATTTTTCTATGACTACTGGTGTGCTCCTAGGAACACTCGGTTCTAATTGGCTATTATTTTTGATTTAAAAAAAACTAAATTGCAAAATAGATTGCTGACCACACACTTTCTGTAATATGACATGGTTCAAGCAAGATCACTTAATCCCCCCCCCCCCCCCCCCCTAACATATGCTTCATATTTAAGGAGCAAGGCCTAATGTAATTAATTCATAAAGCAGACAGAAATAGCTGCTGACGAAGTACCAAACCCAGAACAGAGGTTAAAAAAAAATAAACAAATTGATTTTTATTTATAAATTTTAATCAATATGCATGTCAAAGACAACAATAAAAGGAATTATAGAAACAGAATATTTATGATTTTAAGCACAGCGTAAAGTGACTTTGGGTTTTTTGTTTCTCTAAGATTTCCATGATCTGAGTCAATATTCACGATTTCTTTTTCCGGTTTGGAGCGTACCCTTTTATTTCCAAGAACCAAACTTTAGCTCATCATGCTCTGAGCTTCTTCAGGGGAATTTTTTTTTTAATTGATTTTTGAAAATTGAAAAATAATGATAGAAAAAACAAAATAGTAAACATTAAAATGGCACATATACATTGACATTTAATATTGCCATTAAAAATATTAAAAAAATAACACTCTACGTTAAACTGGACAATATATTAACTATCCCCTCCCTCCAAATGTAATAAGCTTCATATTGAATGAATGCAATTACTTCTGTAGAATCAATTAATAAGAATAAATCCAAATAAAAAATATTGAATTTAGATAAAATATTGATTTCATGAATATAAAACAAATTCATAAAATTAAAAATTTTATTTAGAAATTATCAAATCGTGTACTATAATTAGGAAGCGCAAAACACTAAATATAACCTCAAAATATTTAGCACAATAAATTCAGGTAATGCACCTATATTTATGTTAATGAGAGGACAAGGCATCTAATGAACAATATACATGTTCATTATTTATGGACGCATATTATAAGAATATATTTACAACACAATCCATACAAATAGAGTAGTATTTTAAATTACAATTCCTCTTCTGATGACCAAGAGAAGGGAAAATAAGTCCAAAAACACACCAAAACTAGACTTTATGTATTTTAACTTATGAATAATTATTTTAAATAAGTCTTTAATTGCTCAATGATTCCTCTTATTCACTATACCTTTCCAGTTTTGTGCTGAGGACCAAGCAAAAAAAAAGAAGTATAAGTAAGCAACATTTAAAAAAAAAATTACAATTTTTAATATCATACAGATTTGCTTTACAT
Organism: Oncopeltus fasciatus; assembly: GCA_000696205.2. NCBI lineage: Eukaryota > Metazoa > Arthropoda > Insecta > Hemiptera > Lygaeidae > Oncopeltus > Oncopeltus fasciatus. The sequence goes on from KZ807239.1 coordinate 258,048, forward strand.
ACCCCATTTCATATTGTCGGCAGCAAGCTTCTCGAAAGTCAGTAACAGGGCTAAGCTCAGCATAAACTGGTCGACCACCAAACCAGCGATTGTTCAAGTCATTCACAGCCCTTTCTGCATCTTCCTCTCTCCTGAACTGAAAGTAAAAGTATAATTATTTATAAAAAATCCATTTGCTTTGGACTTAAGATTAAGCCTACCAAGTTGATAATAGATCAAAATTAAATTTCAGACTCCATTAGACTGTTTTGTATTTAGACTTAGCTCCTTTCAGCTTCCACATCAGAACTCTTTCTAATAATTATATATTAGGTAAATGATCTAAAGGGTTATTTCTACCACCAATGAATATAGAACTCTCATACCTTCTATTCTCCGTCTTCATTGGTTTCTGCAAACCATCTTCTGTTGGCGAGCGCTTTCGGACATTGTCAATCTTCTGGCCGAATACATACGTTCACTGTCACGGTCTGTATTCAACTAGAGTTGAATACAGACCGTGACAGTGAACGTATGTATTCGGCCAGAAGATGGACAATGTCTGAAAGCGCTCGCCAACAGAAGATGGTTTGCAGAAACCAATGAAGACGGAGAATAGAAGGTATGAGAATTATATGAAGTATGACTAACTATTAAAAAGATTACATGTATGAACCTAATAATCAAAAGATAATATAACAAGTATGAAAGTATGTTATTGAATAAATTTTTTATTTCCAAGACATAACGAGTATAGCAAATTAGATTCATGTTAATTTTTAAAATTTCATATGTTAAGATTATCAAAATAGAAATAAAAAAGAGAAGAAAAACTCATTTTAAAAATAGGATATGATTACAAGTGTAAGTGTGTGGGTGCTTGTGTGTATGCGTTGAAGTGAGCATGCACATGAAAAAAAAAAAAAAAAAAAAATTATATACCATGTTTTTCCATAATTTAATTCAGAATATGGGGATAGGATATGGATCGCAGAAAATTTACAGAAAGCTGAACAAGATTACGTTGGGTGAAATCATAGTGGAAATAGCTATTATAATTGTAAATTTGTCAGTCCTTAATAAAGCTCAAGTTAAATCAATATTGTAAGGTGAAAAAATGTGAGAATATTTTTAATAATTTTACTTGATGTAGTTTTTTTATGTATTTGACTATTTTATTAAGAGATTAGTTTTTGTATGTTTATAAGGAGCGTCAAAATAAATTTGAAATAAAATAAAAATACTAGGTCTGCACTTAAAAAAATAAATAAAATAAACTTACTTTTATGTACACATTCCCAACCAAATGATCTCCAAGGTTATCACAAACATTCATTTCCTCTATTTCACCATACTAAAAAAAAAAAAAAATNTTTTACAGTTGATTTTCAAATAAATTATGTAAATATATTTGTAAAATTTATTTTAATATAATTTTTTGAGGATGTCATTTACTATTACAATTTAAGAAAATTTTAATTAATTACTTAAAACTAAAAATTTTAAAAATAATACAGCTGCAACACATTTCTCAATAAAATTTGCCTATTGACATAGCATTTGTGCCCTAATAAATAAATAAAAAATTATATTATAAGACTCCATCATGAAGTAAAACAAATTAAAATTAAACTACTAAACCTGCAACAAATTAACTAATCAAAATTTCTACCATAAGGGATCACCAATGAAATTCTACATCGGACCATAAATCACGCAACAATTTTTTTTAAATACTAAACCCACAGTACATTTATTAATAAAATCCATTAATTGACACACTCCTTGTGTCATAAAGGTGATCATTAATATTTTATATTGATCCTGTCATTCAAAAACTCATTAAAGAATTCTAAACCTGACACACATTTTTTAAAAAATCTGCTTATCTGGGACATAATGGGCCACCACTTAAATTTTTCTTTCACACATCTTATTTTATGGTTAAATTATATTAATCACCCCAAGCACAATAATATAATTAATTTTACAAAACTGATCAATAGCTGAACTTTTAGTAAAAATGGGCATTAGATCTTAAATTGTTTATGACAACAATTAATTAGAGATAGAAAAATAAAGAAACAACAAGAGGTTAGAACTCTAGTAACAACTTAAGTTAGTTACTGTTTAGAGTTTAAGTGTTAAGAGATTTCCCAGAAAATGATTTATACCAGAATTTTCTATAATAAAATTAGGGTTGTGGTAGAATTTCTTGTGCTATTACCTATCCTTCAAAGAAATATCCCTTCTCTTAGGGTCTCTGGTCAGACAGACGTTGGTCTGTCTAGCCATTTTAAGTTTGAATGCTTTATGAAATAATGTGATTCAAAGATATCGGATCTCAGCACCCCCCCCCCCCACCACCACCTCCCACTTATCATTTTAGTCAGACACCATTTATTAGCCACCTTAGCAAAAACACATTGAATATCAAGCTGTTCATTAAATAGTGCTAGCAAAAAAAAAAAAAAAAAAATCAGCTAAATGTTTCATAACTTACTTTGTCCTCACATTCAACAAAGACATCTTCAAAAAAGTTGTCATAATGCTCCTGCATTTCTTCATCAGAGACATTGCTTACCACTATAATAAGAAACAAATGTAAATAAAATTAGTAACAAATGACTAATCAACCATTAAACGTACAAAAGTCATTGTGTTATCTTCTTACCAAGAAGAGTAAATGAAGATTATACTCTCTATACATATAGACAAGACTTATTACATATTTAGATATCCCCCCAAAAAATTAAAAAAACATTCATTCAAAATATTATTTGTATTCAATAAATAAATTTTTTCAAGGTATCATCATCAAAACAAGCTCAAAAATTTAGGAATAATGTTTTCAATATAACAGACCATCTTTTTTTTTTTCCTTTATTTTCTAGGTGGTGGAGATTTTAATTTCTAGATAGGTGAAATTAACAAGTTATAGAGTGCTTTCAAGGTGACTGCCTCATCCTAAATAGTGTCAGGTGATTGACTTGGGTAGCTGTCTGCCTAATGGGAGTATTCAGAATGAAGCAGTGACCTCGAAATTCTCTAAAAGGCCTTTAATAAAAAGCACAAACAAAGGCGGTAGTTAACAGTTTTAGTTCCCCATCTGAAGAACCTTCTTGCCACCAGTTCTCATTGTAAACAATTTTTGAAATGTAATCAAAAACCAAACAGGATGTCAATGAGTATTGATAAAAGGTTTTAAAATTTTAGTTAGTAAAATTGAATTATATTTTACAAGACTTTAATTGTAGAATAATAGTTTCATTTACGTTGAGTTTTGAGGTCAAAGAAGTTTTTTTTTTTTTTTTTTACCTCAAAATACAACTTGAATCCCTACTTATCCTTAAAGGTTACATTCTATGCTCCCAAGACGCCAAACACGCTTTATCTATGCTCTCTCTTCAAGAACATACCCATTGACAAAACCCTCCAAATTGTGGACAAACACTGGACTATAATTCAAGACCAAAGTACTCTTACCCGGTCCACTTATCTCGAGTTCCTTGTTTTACTTCAGGCTATCTCCATTAACAAGGAAATTACTATAACCAGATCAACGGTCTGGCTATTAGAAATAACCTTGCTCCTGACATTTCCTATATTGCTCTCAATGACCTTCTATCCTTTCCAAGCATTTTTTTTCCTTAAAAAATATGTTGATGACCTCTTCCTCATTCTTAATCCAGAAAAAATCCCCCAAATATTTACTGCATTTAATTCTTAACACTCTTGTCTAAAATTCACCACAGAATTAGTGTCTGATTATCAACTCCACTTCCTCGACACCCTTATCATCCGTAACACCAATGGCTTTACTTCCACTGATTGATACACTAAGCACACTTACTCAGGTCATCTGCTACACTTCAACTCATCTCCTCCTCATCATCAAAAAATAAACGTGGCCAAAAATCTTATCTACAGATCACTCAATCTCTGGCAGGATATTCGAAAACAAAATATTAAACTTGTGACAGACTTCCTTCTCTCTAATGGTTTCCCTACAAACACCATTAAAAAACTTGTTAGCGAATTTTACATTTCCACTTCCCATACCAAACCCCTTTCCCAAAATAATGAACTAACTTTCCATTCTCTCCCTTACATTCCTAAGCATTCAGAAAAAATGTAGAAATCCCTTAGAGAACTTTACCTAACCTTAAGCTTGCTTTTTCCATTAATAAACTTAAATCCATTTACACCCACCTCAAAGATCCCATCCCACTTCCTAACTGAACCAATCTTGTCCATAAAACTCCCTGTTCCACTTTTAATCGCCATGATTCATACATGGGCGAACCAAAAACCTTATTTCCTGTAGAATCACCAATGAAATTAACAAAAAACAAATAAAAACTGCCCTCAAAAATCACATTTGGCATTAAAACATTACAAATCTTCCCATTGAAAACTATGAACACAAATGTCTATTATCTGAAACCGCTCACATTAACTTACAACCCAATCCAGTTAATGACAGAACTGACATGGAACAAAGTTCTTCAACAAATTCCAACATTTTCAACATTCTGAAAAACGTATTAGCCCTTCTCCTAAATAAACCTATCTATCTTGTTTCAGAAATGATTCCTGTTTAGGCTACTTATCCAAAATAATTCCTACCTATTTTCATGGTATTGCAATCCTTTGATGCAGGCTGCTTTCTCTTTGTACCTGTTGTCTCACACCCACTACCCTTCTTTTGTCCATTATAAGTTTTCCTAATTTCCAAACCTTACCTCTCAGTCATAAACATTTGATCCAGGTGGAAACATGTCCCCTTTCGCATTCATGATAGGTAGGGTGTGGGAATTTTCTACCCAATTGTTTGTTTTCCCAGAGCATCTAATATAACATTACTTTTAGTAACATCAAATTTATGTAATAATGATGTAAATCATAGTTTTTCTTATTGCATTGTTTTGTAACGGCCCTGAAGATGGCTTATAAAGTAACCCGAAATGTCAGCAGGTAATAAAAAATACATCTTTTTAAATTGCATTGTTTTTTAACCAACCTTTACCGAACCCCAACAAAAGTTCTCTACTAATATATAATATAATATATAATAACCTACAGCCAAAATCTCTCCATTTGTAATTAGCTACTTTTTAAATGAAATTTGAAATATTATTTTTAAATGCAAAATGAAAGGTTAGGATCATTTTTAAGGAAAATCAGAACAATAAGAGTGGAGTATAACCTGAAATGTGAAGTACAAGTACAAAGAGTCTTTTAGCAACAGCCATAAAAAAAATTTTCTAAAAATTCATTCTTATGGTCATGAGCAAGATAAATTTTGGAGTATGCCCAAAAATAAATCCTACATACGTGTATTTTTCCCCACAAATATTGAAGGTGAGAATCTAACAATGAACACCTTGCACCAACTAAAATTTCATTTCTTCTTTTTGCAGAAGCTCACAGTAACATTATCTCTTTGGTGTACAGTCAATGCTATCATATATTGGCTATATCCAGTTATTGGCTCTAAAAAGTTTTTATAATGATTTAAAATCAAATGTGAAAATTGCATACCAGGTAACAATTTTCAATGGTTAAACATGCTTTCCATAAATCAAACTTTTGTTCTTTTCTTTTCTGGTGCGTATGTTTTGCATATATAGTTTTTCTCTTGGTGAAACATGACTAATTGAAGGCATTTCAGAACCTTCTATTGTTATTGTGTAAGTTTACAATAACAATAAGAAGGTGCCCAAGGGTGTGTACAATGTGCCCAATATATGAAGGCCCCTCAGAGCTGTCCTTAAACACTTTAACATAAATTATATGTACACAACATTTTCAGATCTGGAATATTTTATACACTTTATAGTTTCTGTTAAAGTGTTTTAAGAGTTTTAGGACTGCTCTGAGGGTCTTCCAGATATTGGGCGCACTGTACCTACCCCACATAAATAATTCTACCATTTGGTCATGGTTTCTTACATCATCCTGAATTAAGATGAATTCTCAACAAAAATTTATTTCCATTTTTCCACGAATAGATAAATATTAGAACATGACTGAGGTATTTAATATCTAGGTACAACATACCTTTTCATATTTTTATCTCCTGATTAATTTGTATAAAATCAAAATGATTAATTTATTCACAACGAGTTTTATGGAATGTTTAAAACAAATAAAACCTCAGAATGAATTATTCCTTCTGTAAAAGTGAAATTAAATCACAGCAATCTTTATTCTATAAAAACTGAACTACTAAGATCAAAAAATAAAACCTCAATTCATATTTAAACATATGAAAAAAAAAAAAAAGAACACTAAGGTTTACCAAAACAAATTTTTAACATTAAAGAAATGAGCCAAGTACCTAGCGTTTAAAATTAAAATAAAATCATATAATTATACTAAGGAAAAATATATTGTGTGTGTGTGTGTGTATAAACATTATAAAATAAATAATACATGACTAACAATTTAAAAGACATGTCATAACTTACAGTGTGATCCATCAGCTGATTTGGCAGAATTTTGTGGATTGACGTACAAATTTTGAAGCAGAACAGTCTGAAAAGATATTTAAAAAATTCAACACTCATGTACTATATAAAATATAGCAGAACGCTTAAGAAAATAGCTAAAATTTATAGACAATCTGAATACCTTCATACTTAAAGGTGTCACATTCAAAATAAATATTTATTTATAATTTTTAATTGAATATAAATATAATTCAGAATGGAGCACAATTGATTTTGTTTGAGAAGTCTTTAACAGATTGAGATTTTAATAAATTGCCAAAAGAGGTTAATAGAATATTGAGAGAATGATAGGAATAAAAAAAATGCTAAATATTTTCCCACATTAGTTAATTTTCTAACATATCGAATATCTATTTTCATTTTATTGAATATCACTTTTGTCAAAAGATAAAAAGTCTTGAAGGCAATATTTATTACAGTCAAAAAGTCAAAGTAATTACAAAATTTCAACCTTTTACTCCTTAGGTCATTTGATTATGGTCATATAAGTCAGCAACCTCAAAGGGAAGGTCAAAACCTATAAGACAAATTGCTTTTAAATCAGTTCAACAGTTTTGTCATTACAAAATGTGAATTTAATTTAAATCAGTTTAAGGGTTATTAGTTACTACAGCATGTTAGTCATGGACCAAATAAAACTGCGAAGAGAAGGCTTTACTAAATTACTCCATGACAGAGGATGCCATGTCACCTGTATCACATGTTCATGATTTGATGAACCCTCATATTGAAAAACATATTGAACAACCTAGTAGTAAAACAACTTGTGATAATTTGAGAAAAATTTGTATTTATAATTGTAAGTTAAACAATTAGAAAAGTTTAGTTAATGAAACACTAAAGATTTTTCTTCCATTAAAATAAAAAAAGTAATTATGTTTTAGTAGATTTCCCTCAAGTAACACAAGCTATTCACATAGATGCCACGATATAAACATAAGCTGTTACCATTAAGATATAAACATTGGCAACTTAATCTTATAAAAAACTATGAGGATAATAACATTAAAATAGAACCTCCTCAAAATTTTATGTGAATGTAAAATAGACATGTTTAGCATGCCAGCCCAGTAAGCAGGAGATCGGGACACAGAACCAGTTTGATTCATCATAGGTTAGTTTTGGGTAAAACAAAATCTTATGCATCAAGCAAGTAAATGTTATAATAGATTAATATGAATTGAAAATAAGCCAACACAATTTTGGTAGACATAATGAATTGTTTACAACTTTGTTAGAACTAATTAAAAGATAAACCATACCTGGCTGAAAGTTGGTTTGTTGTGTATTCTAGAGCAACGATCACCATGGCGGCATGCTCCAATTTTAAAATAAAAAGAACAGTTAACCCTGAAAGAGTGAAAAAAAAAAAAAATTTAGAAAAAAACTTTTTTAATAAATTACAACTAAGTGCCTACAATTACAATTATATAGTATAATATTGTAAATCAATTAATTTTTTTTAATTTTTTTTATTCTTATGACATTGTATTTCAAAAGCCCTGAAGGTGGCTTACAGTGTAAGCAATATAAGCCGAAATTTTGGCAGATAATTTAAAAAATACACATTTATAAAAAGCTGAATTTTTTTTTTTTTTTGTATCAACCTTGACCGAACACAAACAAAAAACATATGATAATTTTTAAAGTCTCTCAGGGAGGGTCAAAATACATCCTTAGCTAAAAAACCATAACAACTCTAATTCTTAATGCCAAATGCGAATACGAGTGATTATAAACATATGTAATATATTTCATAAACACATGGGGTGTGTGTGTGTCTATATAATTAAATAAATATTAATTTTAACCATTGTTTTAAATTCTGAAGAAGTGGATCTGAAGAGGTTGTTCTCATAGCAAGCTTTTTTAAAGTATTTTGCTAAATCCTACAATAAGACACTAAATAATCCTGAGATTTTGAGCATGTGAATTCATATTTTTTTCTTTTTGTTTTTTACGGTTATCAATTTTTTTAAATGAAATCTGATAAGAGCATTATAACTACAAAAAGAGTTAGTTTGTTTACCCAACTAGGGTTCAAAGAAATGATGTATGATTAAAAAGGATTTTTTTTTGTTTTTTTCAGTGGGTGTGGTACATATTTTTACACAATGAAACTCAACTCAAATAGGTTTAACAACTGAGTTTAGGAATTACGCAGTTAACTTGAACAATTAGGAATAAGGTATATATATATTTACTGAGTATTTAATGCGATCTTTTCCTTTTATTCAGTTAAATATCTCAGNTATATATATATGTGTGTGTGTGTGTGTGTATTTATATATTAAAGTACAATTATTGATTAATTATCTAATTAAACCAGTAGGGTATAATTAATGCTTGAATAATAATAGTTTCAAAAATCTACATGATTCCCATCTTATGGATCAATATAAGTTCACAGGTCTCTAATCATTCAGGCAGAACAATTACTTTTAATAAATAAAATACCCCTTAAACTTACTTGGTATGGTTAAATAAACAACCCAGGGGTGCTTATGAAAATACATTACTACAATCAATGAAACTGTAATTCTATCTCTAAAGGAAAAATAAAAATAAAATACAATACACTTACTTATCCTTCTCTGTACCGAAAATCGAGGCTAAATATTCAGCCATTTGACAAAATTATAACCAATACCCGCACGAGAAATATATATCCTCAGAAGAAAACGAAAATTTAACTATAAGTAACCCACAACGAAAACACACAACATGGCGGAGATGCTGAATAAACTAAAATGGGGGAAATTGTGGACTCGTTCATTTACTACGTGTCTAACTTGATAAACAAATTTCGATAACTCTCAGTAAAATAAAATGTGAGCAAAATAATAAAATAGATACTTTTATCTATTAAAAATTGTATATCTTAATTTAGATAAAACACATATTAATTCAAAACCAAAGGGTATGTAGAAATAAGAGTCTAAGCAACGAGTTACTTCATTATATACAATACTTCTTTAGCATTATGACGTTCAATATTTTAAGATACAATTTTCAATAAAGCATAAGTTATTTATTATTTGCTATAATCAAGTGATTAATTATCACGCGAAGCAAGCTTATATATACTACTTAATTCAAACCTTCATGTCAATTTTCAATTAAGAATTGTATTGTAAATATTTGAATTAATTTGAGATCAAAAATTTAGGCATATACTTCACAGTAATTTCATATATTTTGAATATTTTTTACAAACTATTTCAATTTTCGTTTATTTTTAATGTCATATGAGCTCTCCTTTTACTAATCTATTAACAAGATAAATCTAAATGTGAAGTAATGCCATGAAGTAATACAGTTGGAGGTTGGTTAACCGTCGAGTATTATGCATAAGAAATTAATCAGGGCTTTACCCAGGATGAGAAAACAAATAATCCAAAATTATTGGGTAATTATTTTATTTTATAATTGCTAAAGTTTTGAATTAACTTGTGATTCATCATCAGTGCGATAATAATTATGGAAAGATCTCCGAGGAAGATTTATAGTCACATCTGCAAAACTAAACTGGTTGGTTAGAAAACCTATGAAAGTAACAACCTGTCCCGTATTATAGCTCATTACAGTGTTTACATTTGCCATGTACACTTCAAAATCAGAGATGGCGTTGTAGTTATGCAGTAGTTCATTTCATCCTCCAAAACTATCTCGCTACTCTGCATTAGAGGGGTTTTATGTGAACGTTTCAAATGACAGATCTTTGGACTTTAACGACAGTCCAACCGCAATAAACATACGGGATACTTCATATGAGTTATAGTTTACGACTATTTGTGTCGAATTTATATTGTCAACAAAGCATTAAACGAGACTTATGAAGCTACTGTAGTCTCAATACAAACTGTTTACAGAATAAGAAGCGTATTCACAACTCCTACGAAGAGATGTAAATTCCCTCGGAAGATCTCATGATATGAACAGCTAATTATGAGTTTCATTTTGCCGGTTTAAAATAATTCAGTTAATAGTTATTAAAATAATTCAGACGAGAATTTTTCTCATTTTTTCAAGAACTGGTATGTTTAAACTAAGCATAAAACTTTAGGGGGGGAAAAATTATTTTTTCAAATTGAAAGCTTGAAATAGAGAAACCGACGTCGTTAAAAAAATAAAAAGCTTATTGCTTTCAGGACGTGTAGCTATATCTTATATAGGTTAACTTATAGCCAGTGTAAGAAACTAGGAATAGCACCAAATTATATTAAAATGAAAATAAATACTATTTGTCAGGTGAGTTTGTAAAACTCAGTTATACTCCTAAAGACTGTCTGGATGGTTGTAGGTAGGATGGCGACCCTCATATTTTTTGTGCTGAACAGTAGGAGCTTGGTGAGACGGTGCTCATTGATCAATCTTTCATGAGCTGACTCCTCGAGGTTAGAGTAACTAGAGTTACTACTACTAATACTAATAGAGTTATTCTAGTTCTTAATTAACTAATTAGAGAGATAGTAGAGGGGTACATCACCATGAAACTTAAATGTTTCAGTGCGATAGTCTGATGTTTAGGTAAATTTGTGAAGCCTGTGAGATGTAAGGTTCGTACAAAGAAAGGGCTCAAAGGTGTTTATTACACCCAGGTCACAGACATTGTGGTGAAGGGAGGACAGCGTATAGCAGGTATTTGTTGATATGATTTACCAGGGAATATCCACACAGTTATTATACTATAACCAAAGGGGTTAGAGGTTTTGTAGTGTCCTCTGTAGGTAGCACAGAACAGCAACAGAGAAAAGGGGCTTATCAAGAGTCATGACGCGCGAAAGTTACATTCCTTCCGGGATGACTCACAGAAATAATTACTAATAATAATAATATATGATGAGTGGAATTACGTAATTGCCAACTATGATCCAACAATGCTCTTCGACTTTCCCTTTCCAATACACTCTCCAGCTGAATTGCTTTACTTTCTTTTTTTGTGTGTGTGATCATAGTATTGAGTATACGAGAGGTGGATTATATTCATAAAGAGAAAATATTGCTTTAACATCAATTTCATGTGTGCATATATATGTATATACACATAAAACTGACGTTGATATACAATATCCATCACATGAGGAGAGAAGGTGACCAATGACACCACTCTCAAATTATTTACAGATTATGTCCCCAGGAGGTTACGGGACCTTATTTCGTAAATCACCTAGTTTTTGTTTTACGAGACGGGATAACTGGTTGAACTTCCTACGGTCTGAGGGATGCCTGAACCTGTGAAACAGGGCTCGAGCTTTACGCTTTCCCGTATAAGGTTTTTAATTGAATCGGGGATGGGCTATGGTGAATATGTAGTGGCCTGGGTGCAGTTAGATTTTGAGTTTGCCTCCCAGAGACACTGCTGGATCGTGACAGTAAAGAACTGGACACTATCATCCAGCTCTTCAGGAGTTTTCAAGGAGAGGTCAAGCGAATCTTCAAGTAGAGTTCTGAAAAATGGCCAGTCAATGGGACCATTTATTAGTGATGGTGGCAATTGTCTAGGGATGGGTGTGAGTGACAGTTTCAGGAGGACAGGGCTATGGTCAGAGGAAAGATCATTTAACGTAGTTACGGAGTGGTGAAAAGGAAGATTTTTACAGATGAAAAAATCTAGGATATCCGGAAGATCGTTAGTATCAATGGGTCAGTAGGTAGGGGAGGAGGGACATAAAGTAGAAAAATTGTGAGAGGAAATAACATTATACAGAGCACGGCCACGGGAGTTGGTCGTTCTCGTGCTCCACTGAAGGTGTTCCGCATTATAGTCTCCGCCAGAGAGGAAACGAGGACCTAAGGATTTAAAGTGCTCTTGGAATTGGCTTGAGGTGACAAACCTGTCAGGTGGGCAATACACTGCGGAAAGGGTAATTGGAGAAGTGGTAGTATGGATAGACACTGAAGTGGATTGGAGGGAGTCTGTAGGAGTGGAAGGTATCAAATGATGAGTATAGAAAGTGCGAATGAGGAGCGCAGTTCCACCATGAGCTCGTCCGTCTGGGTGATCAGTTCGGTAAGTTGTGTAGCCTGGTATGTAGAGTATTTTATTTTTAGTTAGTCGTGTTTCGGTAAGTAATAGTAAATCTATACCTTTATCTTCTAGGGTCAGTTTGAGTTCGTTTGTGTGTGTTTGGATGCCATTAGCATTCCAAAGGAGGACGGAGAAGGAATTAGGATTGGAAGGACTCATTTTAAGATAGATGAGGAAGTCAGTTTATCCAGCACTGTTGTCAGTAGGGTTATAAGAGGGGTGAGGAGGGCGCGGAAATCGGAGAAGAAGGAATGGAGCATGGCTTGGAGATCAAAGGAAGCTGGTGATGGAGGAACATGGGAGATGGCAGGTTGCTTCCTCCTGGGTGGCTGTCGTTGAGAAAGAGGCGCTTCTTGTCTGGGTTGGTCCGCCTGTGGCTGTTGAATCTGAGGTTGGTGTCTGCCCCGTGACAACGATCTCAGCCTGGGTTGTGGCTCCTGGTTGGTCGATTGTGGGGTCGCTCCCCTGGATGGTCCTTGAAGTGAGGCGTGGGTTCCTGGTTGGAGGTTGTTGTGTTGGCACCTGAGGGTTAATTACCCTCTGCTTGACCTTCTTGTATATGTCACAGCCCCTGTAGGTAGCAGGGTGGCTTTTCCCGCAGAGGGTACAGGTTGCTGGTTCCTCTCTCCTCTTTTGGCAGACAGTACTGTGGTGTTTTCCACCACATTTTACGCACCTAGGGCTGCAGTTACAGCCAAACCTAGTATGCCCAAACTGCTGGCAGTTATGGCACTGAACTACTTCCCTTTTTACGTAGGGCTTTTCAACCCTTATTTTTGTGTGGAATAGTGTCGGAATTGTGTATGTCTTGTACGTTGGGTGTTTTTTCGACATCTACAAAAAAGAGTGGTAATGGTGCCTTGTCAATTCCTCTTCCAGGGCTTAATGCATTGAGAATATTTTTTACTACAAACCTTAAGTCAGTTAGTTCTTCCCTAATGTCTTCGATTGGTGTTGTGTGGTGGAGATTTCTAATGACTACTCGTAAAGTCCGTTCTACCTGTAGTTGGTAAGTATGGAACTGGGCGCTTACCGATTTCAAATAGCGTACTATCTCCCTATACGTATCTGATGAGTCTGGGATTATTTTTGTATCTGTCTTTCAACTGATACATGTGTATTTCCCTCGGCCTACTTTCTCATCCAACTGTCTACACATCAAGCCGAAGTTCGCTATGTTTTTCACAAATATTGGAGGGGGCTTTGGTATTCGCTGTTGGGTTTCTGAGGTCTCCATGTTCTCTTCATTAGAGAGAACGTTAAATGGGTACGTAGTAAAAAATGGCGATGTTTCTGTGTGTTGTGTTGTATTCTGGGCGATTTCTGAGGGTGGGACCGTTGTTGGTGATAGAGGTCTATTCATGGTGGTGGGTTGGCTATTTTCATCGGTATTTTCACTCATGTTGGTGGCTGAAGATGACTTCGTGACTCTGTTATTTTTATTCTCATGTTTGGGCTTGTTTTTCGAGGGCGACATTTGTGAGCCTCCCGTTGAATGAGGGCGCTTTCCTTTCATCGCTATTTTTTTGTGATTGTAAGCATCATTCATTACGTAAATGTAATTAAAAAAAAACAACAGTAAATATAAATATTTACTGTTCCTTATCGTTAAGCCGGGGGACCAAGCAGAGATTAGTTTATCAGCTTAGCCGATAGTGTGAGCTTGCCGATAACAGCCGGCTGGCTTGAGCTGGAGGGTATGCTCCTCGCTGTTAAAGAGAATTGACTATTTCACTCACTTGCTGTGGGCTTGTTCCTCGGTAATATTCCTCGAAACTTCGTCAACGTCATCAGGCTGGCTACATCTTTAACTGTGACCAGTTTGGTAACAACAGAACACTTTTAATCACTTCAAAAGAAATAATTGCAGAGAGCTAACAAAACACGTCCTTTCTCTACAATGGCTGCTGTCGAACTCCTAAAACTGATGTTAAAGGAATATTTTCTCTCTATGAATATAATTCACCGCTCGACTCTTTAAAGTAACTTAGTTCGTCCTTCTGTACTTCAATAGCTTTAATCTAAAATCGATCTTTCCTTATCTCACATTGGCTGATAGGAATGATTAAGTTATTTTTGAATTGGTTTATGTTTTAATGTATTTTGTTTTCTGATGTTTTTGAAATGTTTTATGATTTTTCTAAAACTATTTCCTGCTTAAGTGTCATAAATATTTTATGTCATGTTATTGCAATTGTTAGTGCTTCTTTAAATTATGATGCATTTTGTTCTTTTCATGCCCAAATTGAAAGGACAATTGATAATGTTGGATTTCACCGGTATTTATTTTCAATCAGTTATTTTAGATTGCATGACTATTTTACTCTTATTGATTTTCATTTAATTTTTTTTCCAGAAATATTGACTACAAATTTAATTTGTTAACTAATTGTTCATTAAGTAGTTGTAAATTATGCCTACAAGAGTTTATCCCCCCTGGTTTATATGTAAACAAAGATCAGCTAGATGACCTACTTCGTCTAGATAAAGTATTGAAATTATTAATTGTATTTATTCAATAATATTTTTTTTTTTAATTTGTTATATTTGTAAAACAGCTATCAGCATCCATTGATGGAATTGTTGATATTGAAGCACCAGCAAGCAAGTCTCCTTATTTAGTGGTCCATGTATTCAAAGAATTAATTTCCATTGGAGATACATTTTCTGGAAATGCATCTCTGCCTGTACACCTTCGATATCATGATCCAAAGCCAGGCGGTGGTTTCAGGTATTTATAAAGAAATATTTAGTGTCATTTTAGGCAATTAAATGATAAATTTGTTTAATACATCCTTTAGTGATAAATATATAATATAAACATTACTACAACCTTTGTAGAAGATAAATTGGCTGATACAACTAGACCATCAACAATTGAACTAATTTTTCTTGTACTCAGTTTGAACTGAGACTAAAACAGTTTACACTGTCTGTTTGTAAAGATTAATTTAAAATTATTTATTACAGCATTTTCTCAGTTATTAGGTATTCAAAAGCAAAAGCAATCATTGATAAAAATGACAAAATATATTATGTATGTATATATATA
>KZ807239.1:273952-287556 GCA_000696205.2 Oncopeltus fasciatus
ACCGATCCTGAACTTGAGAAGATTATAATATGGTCCATGTATATTTATATACATATATATATTTATATACATATATACATACATACACACAGATGACAAATGGGGCGAAAAATAGAGAGAAACTCTATAGGAGGAGAGATATGTGCTTAAATAGTAAGATGAACTATTTGGTGATTTTGTTATGTAGAGGACGTGTGTAAACTGAATTGGATCTAGATTCAATTCATTTGAAGGACATTTTGGGGAGAATCTTATGAAGGACTTCACCCATAACTGGGAGGAGAGAAAAAGGAGAATGAAAGAGCTTACCCTTCTTATGTGTCACCTTGATATAGACAGATTCCATGGGAAAGTAGGTTGTTCAAATGACTGCATTCTCATTTTAAATGACGCCCGAATTCTAAATGAAGGTAAAGTAGAGGACAGCTTTTTGGGAAGATATTTTAGGATTTCAGATGAGATAAGGCCAAAACTAGGACCTATATAGGAAGGGAATTTCTGGATGGAAGTCTAGATGAATTCTTTAGGGAGGAATGGAGGAGCTGGAGGCAAGAGATGTCCAGTTGACACAGACAAAGGAACAGTGGAACCTACCAAGGACTTCATTTCGTTAGAAAATGAAAGAGAGATACTCAGAAAATATGTAGTCTATTCCTTTATCTATAAGGATGAAGAGGGTTAGGGTAGGAGAGGATACTTTTTGTTGCTCTCAAAAGTGATTTTTTGTTGGTGTGTTAGTTTCTTGGTGTATTTAGCAAAGTTATGATTAAGTGCTTTTTTAGTTCATACTTTAAATGCTTTATTGTTTAGTCATATTGTCTTACGGATCTGATTCATAAATATCCCTGTGTGATCTTTGACAGGTAAAAGATCTTATTCACTCTCTCTTCTCACATTTATCAAATTTCAAAAATTAGTCTGTTTACACATTCTAAGTGTACTAAAATTGGAATTGGATTGTTCAGAAAGAAATTTCTTTGGCATTAATGACCTATTGGTTGACACGCTGTTATAATTTAAAAAAAAAAAAATTTCTTTGTAAATAGTGGGCTAGTAATGGAAAATGTTTTGTCAATTAAAGAGAATTTAAATTCATATCCTTAACTAGTTTTTATTATATTTTTTCTTTAAAACGATATATTTTAATATTAAATTAATAAAAAAAAAAATTCTCTATTCAGCCCTGAAGAAGCCATCACAGGATGTGCGAAAGCTCGGCAACCATCAAAAACTTTACACGGTCCAACCCGGAAAAAACTTTACTTTACATACAAAAAAAAAAAAAAAGTTAAATTTCAAATATTTTTAGTCTGATTCTTTAACTAAAATGTACTCATTTGTATTATTTTTATAGCAAAATTAATTTGCTTATTAATTCTCTGCTAAAGTGAATTTATAATGTGTTTTTTGAAATTTCAGAAATAAATTACAATATTAGTATAAAGGATCTATAATTGTCTAGAATGAGTGAACATCTTAGTTTGTAATTTCAGAACATTTGCTCTGGATAAGCCTGAATTGTATGTCTACTGCTCAGGTCTGCCTCTAAATTTTAATGGAGGAGTCTTTTTGACAGAATGTGCTGGAAGGGAAAGAACCTTACCTTATCGGAAAGTCTCATACAATTTGGTAAGTTTAATTTTTCAATCATAGATTTCGTAATAGAAATACATCTCACAGCTATAACTTCTGTTGGAGCTCAAAATTTTAAGCTTATTAAAATATGATTGTGTATTAGTATACTTAGGTATCAAAAGGTTACCATGGAGTTTAATATTTGAATAAAATTATTTATTGAGTTATCTTTTGATTAGGCAATTCTATGAAAATTATTTGGAATTAAGTTGAGGAAATTGATTCTTCTGTCATAGCACTAAATGTTAGGTCAATTGTGAAGAACTTGTTAATTCCCGAAGAATTATGTGGGCACTAGAATAACACAACTTTGCTAATTTATATTCACCAGTATAGTTAGAGGATTACCAATCCTCTTTACAATATATTTCTTAATAAGTGTTTCTAAAGTTTATATATATTTGATTAAAATAATAATTTTAATAAAAGCCTGCCAAGCAGAAACTTCATGTTAAGATTTCATATGCTCCTTTAAATATAACTTAATGGTTTATTTATTCTTATAGGCCAAAAAGTACTTTCAAGAGAAAATGAAATTAGACTAAGGATTTTTTGTTGTAAAGATGGAGTGGTCTCTCAATCCCCTCCTAGTTACATCTGATAATATCTTCCTTAATGTGATGTTTGTAAATATGTTATAAAATTACTAGTAAATAAATGTTCACTTAGGCTTCCACGGTCATCAGATGTATTTATAGTTTCTTCTTCCGGTTTGGACCGTGTCAAGTTGTTGATAGTTGCCGAGCTTTCGCACATCCTGTGATGGCTTCTTCAGAGCTAAGTAGAGAATGAGAGCTGTTTTCAAATCCAGGGGTACTTATACCCGGCACGGTCCGGTCCTTGGGCGAAGCCTGCCTTCCCATTGGTTGATACTTTCTTCCGGCGGCTGGTCTCCTGAGTGGTCAGGTAGTTGGTCACTGATTGGCTGGTTCCTTTTGTCAATTAGCGCTGGTTTCCAGTTCTTGCTGAGTCTGTATCCGTCTTCCCTGTTGATATTTTTCGGATTCTTTGTTATTTCGATGGCTTCTCTGATGGTCTGTCTATAGTAGTTGCTTTCCCGTGCCAGTACTGAAGCGTCTTCGAATTTGATGTGGTGGCTGGTGTTGGCGAAGTGTTCTGCTAAAGCTGACCTCTCCGTGCGTCCGTGTTTGATGTCTGCTATGTATTCTTTGAGGCGTGTGTCTATCGTCCTTCCGGTTTTGCTGATGTAAGAAGTTTCTGCAGGAGCTGGGAATCTTGTATATTCCTGGAGTCCGAAGTCCAAGCTTATCCTTAGGTTTCGGAAGGATGTCCATACTGAACGTTGTTCTTATCTTGTGATTTTTGAGTATCCTGGCAATCTTCTTTGTTGTCCCTTTGACGTAGGGTATGGACACTTGTCCTCAGAATTCTTCGGCTTCCCACTCTTTCCTGTTACGCTACCCATTTCTTTAAGTGTCTTCTTTCTTTCAGCAGTTGGGCTGGTTCTGAGAGTATCTCCGCTGGGTTGAGTAGAGTCTTGATAACTCCTTCCTTTTGAGCCAGGTGGTGGTATGAAGTGGCATGTAGGTATCTGTCGGTGTGGGTGGGTTTCCTATAGATAGAGTGGCTCAAGAGGTGATCCTTCTTTTTTACGAGTACGTCTAGGAATGGTAGTCTTCCTTCTTCTTCGAGTTCCATGGTGAATTGGATGTTCTTGTGCACGTTGTTCAAGTGTTGAAGGAACCCTTCCAGCGAGTCTCGCCCATGTCTCCAAATGACAAACGTATCGTCGACAAACCGATACCAGCAGACCGGCGCTTGTGGTGCAGAGTCGAGGGCTCTCCGTTCGAAGTCTTCCATGTACAGGTTGGCTGCGAGTGGACTTAGTGGTGATCCCATGGCTGCTCCTTCAAGTTATGAGTAGTACTTGCCGTTGTAGAGGAAGTAGGTCGATTGGAGACTCAACTTGGCCAGACTAAATTCTTCTTCCATGAGGAGGTCCTTCATCAGGTTCAGAGTTTCTTCAACGGGGGTCTTGGTGAAGAGGGACTTCAAGTCGAAGCTAACGAGGATGTTATGTGCTTCGATTCTGATTTCTTGAAGAATGCTGACGAAGTGTTTGGAGTTCCTAATGTGGTGTTCAGTGTTATCGACGTGAGACTTCAGCTTCTCTGCGATGTACTTCGCTATGTTGTATGTTAGTGAGCCAATATTCGAGACGATGGGCCTCATAGGTATGCCTTCTTTGTGTATCTTTGGCTGTCCATAGAGTCTTGGTGGGACGGGGTCTGATATCTTGAGTGACTTCCTCTTCATCTGTTCGTCGTTGCTTGAATTGATTATTGAGATGGCCTGCTGGTTGATGGTCTTTGTAGGATCTTTCTCAAGCTTCTTGTAGGTGTCAACATCGAGGAGTGCCTGCATCTTCTCCAGGTAGTCTTCTTTCTTCATGATGACGGTGGCTTTGCCCTTATCGGCCGGGGTGATGACCAAGTCTTCACATTTCTTCAAGTCGTTTAGTGCCTTGTATTCTTCCTTGCTGAGGTTCGGCTTGGGTGGCTTAGCCTTCCTTAGAGCATGACTGACGTCCTGACGGATTGTTTCAGCTGCTTCTGGTTCAAGGTTCCATGATACAGGCTTCGACGCTTATTTATTTATAATTTTCTCTGTAGGAATCCGGCGTGAGAAGATGGCGTAGTTGAAGCCTTTCTGTAGAACCCGAAGTGTCTCTCTGGGAAATTCTTCATTCGTGAGATTAACTACAGTTTTCTTTAGAGAGTCTTCATATATGTTGTTGATAATCGTCTTCGATGCTATGAGTTTTCTAAACTTTTTCTTTTGCTAGTCAGTGTGCTTGAGGAAGTCTCGCTGAGCTGCTTTCCAGGTGAGGCGGTCTATCTTGTCCCAGTCTTCCTTTGAAACATGATTCGAAAGCAGAGAGTGGTCCCAAAATTGTCTCTTCTCAATCAAAGCAAGTTCGGATCGAATGTCGTTTACCTGCACCTTGAGTATCATCTTCGAGGATCTTGCCAATATGTTCTGTATGCATTGACTGCCTCCTTTCTTCGTCACTTTAGAACACATGGGTAATAAGTTGTGGTCTCTGCATCTCTTAAGAAATGCCAGGAGTCTCATTCTCTATTGAGCCCTGAAGAAGCCATCACAGGATGTGCGAAAGCTCGGCAACTATCAACAACTTGACACGGTCCCACCCGGAAGAAGAAACTGTAAATAGTAAATAAATTATTGAGGTTCAGTCAAAGTTGATCCAAAAAATACAATTAAAAAAAAAATTTTTATTATCTGCCGATTTTTTGGAGATTACATTGTAATGTAACACGAAAGGAGGCGTGTTGTCACTTTAAAAAATTTGTAGGATTTATAGATGTCCATACAACTAAATAGTTTCATTTTTAATTATCTTCTTAGATTTTTTTTTTTTTTTAATATAGAAAAATAATTTTCTTCAAATACATCAGCTATTATTCAACTAAATTTTGCATTAAACCCCCATTTCACTAATTTGATTTTATTGATAATAAATTTATTCAACAATTTGTATCAGAAAACCCAAATATCCATTAGAACGGTACTTTATATTACGAATAACAATCTACGTATACGTTTTTTCATAAAGTATAAATTATCAAATATATTTCAGATGGAAAAGTTGATGGCCGTGGAGATATATAATTGAAAAAATAATTAAGGCTTAGGAAAAGCAAAGAACTGATGATGGCAAAGTCTGATAAGTAGTCTGAGTGATTTAGTAGATTGTAGAAAAACCTTGATTAAAATTCAAGTATAGATATTGAACATGGAGACGTACAAGAAAAGAGAGATAAATAGGATTTGTTTGAAGTGTTGATTGACAGAATATTTCCACTGTGTGTGGAAATATAAATATTCTATTATACTAGAACCTGTTTTTACCTTCTTATGTGCTCCTGAGAATGGTCTTCTAAGACTAAAAGGTTGAGCAATAAATAAGTGTAGCAATAAATTTTGTGTTAGAAACTAACTGAGTAATCAGTTCTCCCATCCGAAACATATCAACACACTTGTTGCATTATAAGGATGAGTTTAGTAATGAATAAAATGAGACCAACTATAGCTAGGTGATGTATTTCATATTTTAATATTAAGTGGGATTATATATTATTTAGCTATTTAAATGGTCTAATATTCAGTTTAATGCAAGAAAACTTAATAATTAAAGGTAAGTTTAACTTGAGGGTAATATTTAATTGTTAATTATAAAAGATTTTAGAAACTACATATAAAATGTAAAGTTTTAAAGCCCCTTGAATTTTAATTTAACTTTAGCTATAATCCTCTCGCCTTCATAATAGCCATCTTCAGGGCTATTATGAAGGCGAGAGAGGATTACAATGTAAGCTGAATTGTCGGCAGATAATAAAAATACCACTTTTTTTTTTAATTTTATTTTTTTATCAACCTTGTCTAAACCCCAACAAAAATTCTCTACTATTTAATTCCATTGGCAAAACACTTCATTTGAGTTATAAAATTACATTTTATATTGGATATAAAAAAGTATATTTCAAAATCTAAAATAGCCAAAGATAATGATTTATTAATTGAATCTCCAACCCAGAACTGAATTTAGCAATTAGTGAATTAAAGAATCTCAAATTCTGAATTTGGTTTCCCTGTTTTGAAAAGTTTAACTTTCCATTTTATATTATAAATATCCTTGTGTATGTACATGTGTGTGTATATATATTTGCACACACCCATATAATACTGAGTATAAAATCAGCTCCAGTAACTAATGAAAAATTTGTTTCCAATTTCAAGGCTGATACAAGCAAATTTCTCTTTTTCATTCATAAATGGTCAGTATTTTTCATTGTTTTAGTTCAATTATTTTTTATATAGTTAAGTAATGGACTTAGAAATATTTATGATTTTCATCCTACTTTGACTCTTTGCTAGTTTTCTTTGACTTCAGTTGGTTCTTTTTTTTTTTTTTTGTCTATTTCTGTTTTATTTGCCCAATCCCTGGGATTAGACTGTGATTTTCAATTATTTAATTTGTTCTAATTGTCAAAATATGACATCTTAAAATGATCAGATATAGTCAATATACTACTAAAGTATTTCCAGAAAGAAAATGTTCAATTAATTTTTATAATATCTTATGGCCAATGTTGCAATATTTAAATTAGAGACTTAATTTTCTAAATTATAGTTAATTTTATTAAATACTTTGAATGAAATTCTGTCTATTTTTCAGAAAGATGAGTCTAAATTGACTGTGGATGTTCCTGTTGGTGACAGTGATAGCTTCAATGTTGTGTTTGCTGGAACATTTGGTGTAGTCATTGCTGGCAGTGTATATCTAACTGGTGTTCTACATAGAATTTAGTTATTTAATACCTTTAAGTTTATAATTTAGGTTTGTGAACTTTAAGGCTATTTGAGCTTTATGTAAACTAAATAAATGAAAATGTATATTAAAAAAAAATTATTTGAAGGAAAATGTAATGTTTCATGCTCAGTGTTTGTTTGCAATATGCATTGTCTTTAATCACTTACAAATATCTCAGTTCTAGAGAAGCTCTTGATATAGTTTTTGCACACAAAGTTAATATAAGTTGTAGATTAATTATAATGATTTATTGTCATATTTGTTCTGTATGAGTATACATATTTAATATATTTCTTTAGTTTAGTCAAATAAGAGAAAAATAGTGTTTTAGTGGCATTATCAAATTTCATAAACTTGAAAAGTTTATCATCTGATGAAAAACAAATAAATTAAAAGGAAAAAACTTTGACCAAATTTTTGAGAATTATAACATGTTTTTCAATAACATCCCCAACAATGTATTTTAAATAGTTGATTGTATCTAAAATATATTTATCTCATTTTAAGATAATTATTGAATTTATCAGTCAAAATGAATTAAGGGTTTCAGGAGTATTAATGATATATAGCTTTTATTATATTTATTTTGAAGGTGGTTTTGTGATAGAAATATTTTTTATGTTTCAATTGTTTTCATGTGTTGCATGCTAAAATCCAGGTCCTGGGTTTTTTATCCCTGGCTCCCTTGGTCCTAGTTCTGAACTATTAGTTCCAGAATTCTTCATCATGTGGTCTTGAGTATCTCTAAAAAATATGCACTGATTTAGGCTTGCCCTAAGTACAGAAAAAGGGTGAACCCCCTCACCCAGAATACTCTTAGTACTTAAAACTTGTTATAAAATAGTTATATGTTTGAAAATTAAAAACTTGCTAGGTAGTTAATAGTAACTGGAATATACAAACATTTTAATATATGTATATAGTATATAGAACATATAGTAAAATGTTTGTATATTCCAGTTACTATTAACTACCTAGCAAGTTTTTAATTTTCAAACATATAACTATTTTATAACANTGATTTACAATATTATATACATATATACTAATATTGTAAATCATTTAATTTTATGGATCTACATTGACCAAATCCCAACAAAAATAACATCTACCAATTAATTAAAATTACCTTCATTACTGCTTTTTGACATTATCAATTGTAAATATCTTGATTTAAATTTTAAATGGTGTTAGGCACTTACAAACTACACAATTCAATTATTTAACTAACTCTGAAAATTCATGTGTCAAGAATTATCGTATTTTCTCGGAATTTAAGTATCCTGAAATGCTGAACTGATAAATAACATGAAGTTGTATGTGTAACCTTGGTAACCAGAAAAAATTGATAAATGGAGTTGGCCACTTTCAAAATAATAGCTCAAGTCTTCTAAGTCAAAATTTAAATTTATTAAATCTATAAATTATAAAAAAGTTCTTGAAACATGCAAAATATTTAGATCTGTATGTTCCCAGGCACAAAGGAGGAATGTTCTGGTTGAAAACAAAGCACAGGAAGGAAAATGACTGTGCTTCATGTGTATTTGCAAAGACCCTTGGCTCAGGAGTCAGGAAGGGACTATGCGTATTAAAACTATAATCCATTTATTAGTAGTAATAGTCCATTGATTTAATGTTTATTTATTAGTAGTGTTCTTAAAACACTAAATATAGCTAACTAATGTCTTTATTAATAATTAACTATACTTTTCAATTCATATTCTCTGTTGGCATCATTTCTGTGATTCAACAGTCAGTTGGCCTCCAATTAATCTTTCTACACTAATAATAAATAAAAAAATTCCTTATAAATATATGAAGCTCTCTCACTTCTAACATACTGTAGGAAAAAACTGAAAAATCAGGCTGAAACATTTATTATTATTCATAGATATTTATTTTTCATACCACTTCTACTTTTTATTATTATACATAATCACTAACACTAAGAATTATTAAATACTCTCCATGAAATTCTAAATTTATAAATTGTAATTAAAGTTCATTACAAAAATGACTTTCTAGCACATGATTCAGTCTACAAACCATTTAAGTAAAACATTATTGAACTTATATAAATTTTTAAAAATTATAAGAATCATTAAATTAGCTACAGGCACTAAGAAGCGCATAAGATCATAGATGTACGATTTATGGTAGATATTTGTTACAATTAGTATTTATTTTATTTTTAAGTAATTGTACTTATTTTGGATACATAGAGAGTGTCATATTTTATAAATTTTCAAGACTTTATTTTTCACTAAAGCCAGTCATAAAGGTGAAATAGGTTTTCATTAATTTTACTTATTTATTTTTCCTCTTAAGCAAATGAAATATAATTTATGTTCACCAATTTACCCAAAATTAATAAGCATAGGATTACTTTCTTCCTGAAAGAAAAGACCAGTCTTATTTAAAGAATTATACTTAAAAAGAATGTAATAGAAGACTGTTTTATTTAACACACCATCTATTTATTGTAACTTATTTACACTAGAAATAATTTATTATAATAGAACCCTGCAGTAAATTATTAACACAACTCTCGAATAATCTAGCTTACTAGAAAAAGTGGTTTCAATAGCAATTAATGTGAATATAATCATATTCAGTAAGATGTACCAAGTAGAAGAATCTATAATTTATTATATGAGTACCATCTATGAGGCAACTGAATTAGTTATGCTATTGAATCTATTATTTTTTCAGCAAGTCTTTTTTTGCCCAAAGAAATGGCACATTCATACGCTGTTTTACCCTCATTATTCTTGATTGAAGCATCAGCTCCTGATTCCAAAAGAATCTCAACTATTGTAGCTCTTCCGTTAATTACTGCAGTGTGAAGAGGGGTCATACCCCTATGATCTGTTGTGTTCAGACATACATACTGTATCAGATACTCAACAGTAGATTCATGATCATTTTCGGATGCAAAGTGGAGGAGAGATTTCCCATTTGAGCTGTCTACAGCTCTCTTGATTGGGTCAATACCACAAGCACTCACTACTTTAGAGAGGACTTCAGTTTCTCCTGAGGATGCAGCTTTTATAAGTGTTTTTGAGATGATACTCTCTTTCTCCTCTACCTGACGAAGCACAGTGTCTACAGCATTCATTTCATTCTCTGTCACCTAAATTGCAATGAAATAAGTTATTTTAATAACTTGTTATAGAGAATTGTGTATAAATTAAACAACACAAGAGGGATGACCAATACAGAATATATATATATTTTTTTTTTAATTTCAAGTTAATATCCTAGGGGCAATACTACTAGTTATGAGAGAAGACAGAAGGAAAAGTATTAAACAAAATTTTAAAATCTTTCAATTGCTTAAGCTGAATATACTACTTTACCCTACTTTTACTAGTAGTATTACTCTACTTATTTATTACTTTATTTCTACTTTTTTTTCTTTCAGTATTTAAAATTTTAATATGTTGAAAGATGCTTAACTTGGTAATTTTTTTTTTATTTCTTGGAAATTACCTCATTAATTAAATTGATTGAAAAGATATATTTATTTATACAATGAACAAATCTTTGAATTGTTATATAGGTTTAATACATAGTCCATTTGGTGTCAGATTGTTCCTGTTTGTCTACTATGAACTTGTTAAGTTTGGTTAAGTCAAACCTTCGTGCTAAATTAATCATAGCTGAGGTGTATTTCCTAAATATTTGCCATCTAGGAATTTGACTTACTCCTATTAAGCCAACCAAGAATCAATTTTTAGTCAACTAGTCTTTTTTTTAGTTGATTTTATTGTATCCTCATTTCTATTTTCAATACTATTGCAATTATATTTGGTTTTAGTAATATGCCCTTTAAACATAATTACAAGGTTATATATATACAAGGTTACCTTAATTGCTATTTCTCCATTAGTGTAAACTTAAGTCAACAGGACACAGTTTAGTGGTTGATGGTTGTGTAATGTTAGTTGGCATTTGTCATTCAAATTTTAAACAAGATGTATCTCTCTCTTATCTTGAAATCTTATGTTATTTTTAAAACATATATGTTAAAATTTAGAAAAGGAATATTATATAATTGATGAAATCTCACCTTCATAGACTGAAAAAATATAAAATAAAGAAACTAAGCTTTAATGAGTATTCACACATATTTCCAGAAGTACAATTAAAGATAGCAGCCTATAAAATTCTGCGTATAGAAAATTAGTAAAAAAATACATCAATGCTTAGAGAGTAGCATATTACAGCAAATTATATTTCCTGTTACTCTTTATGTGGTTTTCCATAAATAATCTCTATTTTCTCTTTTTCTTTAGGCAAGTTTAACCCTTTCACACAAGTAGGTTTTGTTTCATCATTATAGCAAGGTTATAATTGTGGTTATAATATAGAGCTATTTAATATGATTAATTTCTTTATGTTATTTCTATTTGAGCTTTATTATTATATAATTATAATACAATTTATTNAATAAAAATTTGAAATTAAACAGATAACCTTATTGTCATTTTGTTACTAATACTTTTTTTTTTTTTTTTACTCTCCAATGATTCTTTTTAAAAGTAGAACATTCGAAAGATTATTAAAAAAATAGTTCTCACGAATGCTCTTGATGTAGAAGTACAAGGTCCATGCTGTACATTGGTTACTGGTGGATGTGAAGGTTCTTGTAATAACTGGAACATATCAGGGAGATATTTGCTCTCAGATGGTGTAATATTAGATAATGCTGATCTGAAAATTAAGAAATACATCAGCTAATTATATTAACTTTTAGTTGGTTTTAAGAAAAGCTAAACTGACATTGAAAGAGTATAGTGAAACACAAAACAAATATATAACATTATCTAAAAACTTGATAAAAAGAACAGTCTAAACAAGTGTATAAAAATAATGTTGGAGATTACTTTGCTCACATAGAAGCCTATCTATTTTGGCATTTGTAGATGGCTAGCAGTTATAGGGTATTTCAAAAGAAATTCTTTACAAGTAAGGGGTAAGCAAGCAGTGACCCAGACACTATTCCCCACAGTTATGGGACACGAGTCTAGATTTATCTTTCAATCCCAACCTAGGAGTAATATTTTTTTTAATTATTCAATTACTCCCTAATGCTCATTATAATTACTGTACCAACAAAGTAATAAGACAAAGGAAAATAGCCTGGCGTACCTTCTCTTTAACTAGAGTCTGGAATGCACTGTGTGAATATCCAGTATAAAGGTTGAAACAAAAATCTTCAACGGATTGGTGATAATTATTCACTTTTAAAGTAAATTAAAGTAATAATTCTTTACGGGAGATGTTGATATGATGGAAAGGTCACATGACACAATGAAGGAAGTATTTATTTTCTATTGACAGAATGGGATTGTTAGTCAAAAATGTTAAGACAAAATACATGTGTGTTAATCAGGGAGTCTTGATGATCATGTCCAAATGGGATACTAGTTCTTTCAAGGGGTAAATTAATTTATCAATGAAGGAATGCAGTTAAACAATGATGTCCTGAAAATTCAATGTGGACAATAACAGCATCTATGCTACTTTGGAATCCAACCATACTTCAAAAGTAGAAACATGGCCAGAATACTTCAAATCTGCTTCTGTACAAAAATCGGCCAGCTCTCACCTCTCGGTACAAAATCCTATGGACTCTCCAGATCTAAAGAATTAGACCCCATAATATTCAAGCAAAAATTATTTGGTAGATTCATCATCAATGGCCCTGATGTCAGATGGCCTATTAAATGCAAAACTCATGACCCTTTATAATGATGTTAAATAGGAGCTTTAATCCAAGAAAGTCTTAAAGATTTTTTGGACAAATACCAGTACAAATGTCAAGAGAACTAGGTTTCTCTAGGCTGTGCCACAGCTATGGACATACGTTCCATAAGCTTTCAGATCTGAAAAGAAGCAGCTTTTTGCTACTTCAGATAGAGGTGGTGTTGCAGGCATCTTTGCTTTCTCAAGGAGTGCAGTGCTAGCCAGATAGTGGAAATGAAGAAATAATTGTTTCTTCCTTCATGTTTTAACCAAAACATTTACTAAGAAATATGTTGTAAGGTATTGGAATATGACAGAATTGTACATTTAACTTTTCATCCAATGACATCCTCATCATAAGGAAACAATAAACCAATGTTAAATTATTTATGAACCTTTAATAGCCAATTCTTCATACTAATTTTTATTTTAGGCTTTGAAAAATGCCAAAGGCTTCATCATCAGAGCCCAGACACCTTAATACTTGTACTAAGTACTTGTGCTGTATTTTCATATCTCGATATATCTAGATATATTTTCTTACTCGGAATTTGTGAAAACTGATAGCCAATGAATAAGACAAGACATCATGCTACTGTTGGATGTGTCCAAATTATGAACAACAGAAATTAATATATTCCATCAATAAAAGGCTATTTTAAGAAGAGATTATTCACATCTTTAAAGATTGTCAATTATTGACAGAAAAGGAAACTTCATTAATAATCAAACTCAAATATTGTTGGCATGTAAAATATCACTATTAATCTGACAAAATAATCTTTGGGCCAACTTATATAGAATAACTCATTTTGTTATCTAAAATACAAAAATTACAGGTATTTCACATTTATATATATAT
>KZ807239.1:287593-302596 GCA_000696205.2 Oncopeltus fasciatus
ATATAAATTAAATTTTTTTTTGTATAAATTTTTCAACCCACTACATTCATGTACTAAACAATTGTTTAGAAGAATACGAATAATAATTCTTGATAGAAGAGGAAAGGTCGAAAAATAGAAAAGGACAGTTATATTTTGAATATGGAATAATAATGATTATCGCCAATGTACCTTATAAACTGTTATATAGGAAATAGCCTATATTTAATGATTAATGTAGGGGAGGGGGGCTTAAAATTTATAAAATTGACTCTTTATTCTCTTAATTACGAGAATAAAGAGTCTATTTTATAATTTCATTTTGCTTTTCCAAAGCCTTTTGAAAAACTCTAGCTAGATATATTTTTTCAATTTAGTTGAACATTTGGCAACAATTAAGTTATCAATTTCTTATAAAATGATCTTATCATTTGAATTCGATTTTACTATTTAATTACCTGTGAATAGTTTCTGTTGTTACAGAATCACAAGAAATTCCTGTTGAAGAGACAGTTCCATGTGATGATTGGATCAATCTTTGACTGTTCACTCCATATGAATGAATGGATTCTTCTGAAAAATATTTGATTTAGTAAATGAGGAGAGAGTGATATTCAAGTTTTTTATGATGAAATGTGAAAACCATTTGCACAAGAAAACTTCTATATAGAAAAGTAAATTATCTTTTGTTATTCCTGAAATCTTTAAAAATATGCTATCACGAGCATGAAAATAATACAAGCAAGTAAATAGTCATGAGCCAAAATTGAATACGATCATTATTGTCTGTATTAGCATGAAGAAATGAATGGATATATTAAGGGATAGGGTGCTTTTATTATTTTCATATGAGCATGGGCATGAATAATATTATACAAATATGAATGAATTAACATATTGTATATTTTTATGCAAGGTAATTACAGAGATCTTTTGTTACAAATTAACAATTTCATCTTTAACATAAATGAGATAAGAACTTCATAAAAATAAATAAAATGAAAATCAGAAGCTCAATAACTTATACTGTGATACATGGTAATTTTTATAAAAATTGTAAGGCTATAGTGGATAGGCCATGTATCTAGAATGCATAACAGTAAAATTCCTTTAATTACCATATCTTCTATTATCTGTCTTCATTGGTTTCTGCAAACCATCTTCTGTTGGCGAGTGCTTTCGGACTTTATCCATCCAGTTGAATACAGACAGTGACAGTGAACACATGGCCGAATGGCCATGAGGATGGATAATGTATGAAAGGGCTCGCCAACAGAAGATGGTTTGCAGAAACCAATGAGGACGGATAATAGAAGGTATGATAGTTCTATATTCATTGGTAGTCATAATAACCCTTTAGATTATTTTCCTTTAATAAATTTAAAAAGTTCTCTATACAAGAAGAAAAGGAAGGCGTAAAATAAGTATTGTTTTCATTGTGTTATTTAATCCCACATAAATTTGTAACAAAAAATGCAAGAAAATAGAATAAAAGATCTATTTGTCTCAGCCAGGGCACAAACCTGGATCTCCTGCTATCTGGGCGAGCTTGTTAGCCAGTTAAACTACCGAGACTAGCCAGAAAAATCATTAAATTACCTGCACTTGCACCGAGAGTGTATACCTCCGAATAAGATGAATATGTCTGACATTGTCAAGCTACTTATTAGACTCTCGTTATTTGCTTTTATTTCTTTTTATAAATTTTGTTTTCATTGTGGTATTTATTCCCAAATTTAATGTGGTATTTAATACTAGGAAATCCTGCAGTTTTTCACACAGCACCCTATACAGTCCTATTTGATTGGGTAAGTTGTACCTTATACAGTACACAATTGGGTAAGTTATTGAAATGTTATCCATGGTGTCATCTCAATAACTTTTGGGTATGGATAATGACCCTCTAAGTTAGAGGGAAGTTGCACTAACTTTTCAAAATAACTAAGGTCTCATAACTCAGGCTCATATAGGGTTATTGCTTCTAAATGGTTTATAGATCCTGTCCTTCAAAGATACCTTCTGACAATATAATCATCTAATGACAACTGGAATTTGGCAGTAAAACCTAATGGTATTCAAAGATATTTGCATTAGTCATTTATTATTAGTCCTATTCATCTAGTATGTGGTCTAGCAGGAAACACACCAATACTTTGATTTTAATTATGTTTATTATAACCTCATCTTAAGAGAGTAAGCAGTTTGGCTTGGGCTTTAGCTTACAAGTCACAAAATCATTGGCAAACAGTATACCTTGCAAACTTTTTTCTTTTTTACTTTTTATCTCATGTAGCCCATTTTCTATAAATACTTTAAACAGGTCACTGATGAAAAGACTAGAAAGGGCAGGTGATTTGATTTGCCTAGTAATTCTCTATTTATTTTTATAGCTGAGTTAATCACCTTAAAATTTATTTTTGGATAAAGTTTGGTTTTATGGCATGATTTTTAAATTATTCTTAAATAATATCTTACCATTCATTCTAAAGTTGAATAACTTAGAGTACATAAAAGCCTGCAATTGACAGAATCAAAGACACTATCAATGCTTATTTATACAAAGAAAACAATTTTACCAGTTGTTTTATTGTCGATTACATCTTTGTAGAGAAACTCATTGTTGAGGTAGTAATTTTCTTCCATCTGATGGGAAATATGAGAATACATGGATAGTTGTCCATTGAGCCCCTCTGAATGGTGCTGTTCAACTGTCAAAGGTCCATAACTAAAATAAAATTAGTATTATTTAATATATATTATTCATTACTAACAAGTAAACATTTTGTATTAGTGTAAAATGTGGCCTTGATGCATTTATTTTAGCATCTACCCTATTTATAGACAACCCAACAAGTGCTTCAACCCGAGAGGGATAATAAGCTTTTTAAAGCAACAGATGACTTGCCAATACCATTTAGTCTCTGATGACAAGATAGATGGTAATAGACTAGTAGAACAAACATTTAATGTACTACATTAATGATTTCTAATAATTTATTCATTTTATTATTATTATTTATATTTATGTCTGACTTTGTTATAACTCTTACTCTTCAAAAGCTAATAAAAACATATTTTTTAATCAATATTCATTTCTTCACAAACTTAAATTTTAATAAAAGACTCAGAAATTTAAATTTTAATAAAAGACTCACAAACTTAAATTTTAATAAATGAAAGTGTCAGATAGGTATTAAGTAAACTAAACACCACTCTCAATATTTACATTCAAACATGAATTTCTGCATTAACCCCTCTTAATTCAACTTTTCTGAAAATATGGCTACTGGCACTTAAGAAACACATATCAGGCTCCCCCCACCCCTAATGATGCAACTTTTAGCTAAAACAAAATATTTTTAACTGACAGTCGCTAAATAATGTGACATAATAATCAAGGCCAGTGTAGTTTAAGAAATTGCACTAATCAGTTGTAATGAAGGGTCTGGATTTCCGATTATTCTGATTTTGCCTTCTTCAGCAGATTAATAGAATATATTATTTAAAAAATTGTCTGAAAATGTTATTATAGCAAATTTTTTAATATTAACCATAAAAAAATTAAATTGAATTAGAAAACTAAAAGTAAAACTTCCTGTTCGCGCCGTAATCCTCCTTTATCAGTCCCGAGCGCCCTAATCTCGGCACAGGGGCTGACTCACCTGAACTCGCGACCCTTATCGCCTAAATGCAGTGTCCCCCTACCTCTTTCTCACTCTGCTTCCAGCTCTCACAGGAGACACTCTGCTCCCAGCTCTCATCGGAGAACTCTGCTTCCAGCTTCCAGAAACCACTCTGCTTCCAACTCTCACTCTGCTTCCAGCTCTCACAGGAGACACTCTGCTCCCAGCTCTCATCGGAGAACTCTGCTTCCAGCTTCCAGAAACCACTCTGCTTCCAGTAATAGTACAAAGTGTTTTAAAGTATCCATTTCGGTTTATAAAAGTCTTAGTATTTCGTGCCGCCTTATGCGCCTCCAATTCATAATACAGTCCACTTCTCTTCGTCCACTCACGGCTGCCACGCATTCCCAGAAGGTAAGTGCTCTGAATTTTTGGGTTTTTCTCTTGGCCGAGTTAGAGACCTTTAATTTCAGGGCCGCTTTGGAGGAAAAACTGCAGATGTGTGAGAGGATCGAACTGCCTGCTGAAACTACCTTGTAAGTTGTTACCTATTATATTATATTTTTCTTTCTTTTTCTTTTATTTTTAATATTAAATATTTATTATTTATTTACTACATTCGAACCAGCGAAAACGCCGCCACACTTCCTGGTCCTATTGAGAAATTTAATAAAAAACATATTTATTAAAATTGAATAGATAGAGAAATATAAAAAAAGTGTTGTGAATTTCATTAATTTATTAATTGTAAGAATTTAAAAAAAAAAAATAGAGCAATAGAGAAGCATATTTCATGAAAAAAGTCTAAAATCCCCAATATTATAAAAACAAAATAATTATTTGCTAATTATTCTCTATCTGAAAATATGTCTAGCCAGGAAGCCTATGAAGATACATTCTACTGTAAATTATTTGATGTTCTATAATAATGAACATCTTTTCAGACCTGAAATAAAAATGCCCGACTTGCCTATATAATAGTTTTGAAAAATTTGTATCAGTCACAGTTAAATGATGTTTTGAAAATAAATATTTCCTTCCAAAAAGCCTATTAAATGCACAAATCATACACGTACATGTAATACGAAATTAGAATCTGAAATTAGTCAATACAGAGGAAATGGTTGAATTTGGTTAATTGGTTTTGAAAACATTTTGTAGTCAAAGAGTTTTTTTATAACAAAATAATACTCAGGCTTTTTCAGAAAAATTAAACTTCAAACCTCCACTAATTTTGGCTGGGGGAAAAATCAGTTTATGGCTTCCTCTGAAGAACCTATCCAATGACTTTGTTTTGGTAATTAGGCTTCCATGAACACCACAGATTCAGAAATGGAGTAGTTGTGCAATTCCACATATTTTATACATTTTTAATTATTATTTGTGCTAAACATAATGAAACCCATAATGTCATAACTTTGTTGTATTAATTGAGAGAACCCAAAAATAAAGTGTTACAAATATTTTAAACAGTTTTTATACATTGATTGATTAGATGAGAATATCCAAGGAGACTTACGATTTTATGAATCGTAACTGCCTATTTTTTTAAGAATATTATATTTTACACATATTAATTCATTTTTAATATTTAATAACTAAAGTCTGAATCATTTATAAAACATTCAGTAATGAAAGTCTGACATCAATAATTAGACTTATAATAATTGATATATTTCTAATATAAGGTAGGTTGTATACATATTGTTTTTCTGCAATAAAACTTTTTCTTCGAGTAAAATTTGTAATATGTATATTTGCTTTGAAGTAATTTTTGTTTAATTAAACCAGAGAAAAAATTACATTTCAATTAACTATACTTTATTATATATTTTAAATTACAGGCTGATGAAAAGAAAAACATTTTTTTATCTAATTAAGATATTAGAAAATATCTTCTTCCTTTCCCTTTTCACACCTTTCAGCATAGTGTAGCATTAAGCCAGAAATTCTTCTTATCCCAGACATAAAATATCTTGTGACATTAAATATATAGGTGGAGGAAGTCTCAAAATTGACTGATTTCTATCTCAATATTTATTTCTTCTTTTATTTTATTTGTATGTACCATTTGTAATGGAAGGAGGGGCTATCTACAAGTAGTAACCTTATTCTAAGCCATGGCTAAGGCAAGTTTTCATTTCTCGATAAAAGTTTGCTCTGGACTATAAGTGAACCTGCAGTGTCAGGCTTGTTAAACCCAAATGACTCCCTGGCTGCTGCCCAAATTGTTTTAATTTACTATAAGTAAAAATTCAAAAGAGTTGTCATCAATCTTTACTATACATTATAAGTTTCACTTATTTATTACTTTTGACATTATGTCTATGAGTAGGAGTGTGACTATAACACTATACAAGTCATAACATTTAATAGACACCAATAAAATTCAAAATATTAGAACCTTGAGCTAGAAAAAGAACTGTATAGTTTTTTTTAGGATAAACTCAAAGCAGGGAAGTCATATGATGGCTTAAACAGAAAATAGAGCTATTGAAGAGAGAAATAGAGCTTAAACAATCCCTCAGCTATTGAAGTTAAAATCAGAACTTGTTTTTCTCAAGTTTACCCAATCTAAATAATCATACCAACTATTTTTTTTGTAACATAAATTCTGGGTCAAATGAGGGTTGTATTTAGAAATCTACTTCTAATCAGTCCTTAAAAGTTCACTTACTTAAAATCTGTTGAATAGTTTTCAGTATATCCATAACATCCACTCTGACAAGCTTTTGTTTCATTTACAATTCCATAATTTACCTAAAAATAATATTTTAATGATTAACAATATAAATTTAACTAATAATTAATAATTTTCTTCATAATATTTATCACAAGAAAACCAAAAAGATTTAATGCTCCAGAAAAACATTTTCTTTCAATTTCAACTCTATTTGAAGCCTCTAAAGACAAAATTTTAAAAATAAATTTATTCAGAGAAATTACCTGAGAAAAAGTATTGAAATGTGGATATGTTTGAATATAATTGAATGGCTGATGATTGAGGATGTGGACATTACTTTGGTTGTGTGAATATGAGAGATTATCTATATAATAATTTGAATTAATAAGGTTTCTTTCTCCTGGAGTATTCTCTGTAAAAAAAAAAAAAAAAAAAAAAAAAGATACAAAAATCTATCTTAAGTCCAAGGTTTAGACAAAATATGTAATGGGTTAAGATAGATAAATACAATTAGATGATTTTGGTTTTGGTTCGGTCAAGGTAGATCCAAACAAAATACAAATTTAAAAAATGTATTTTTTTAAAGGATTATCTGCCAATGTTTCGGCTTACATTGTAAGCCATTTTCAGGACTATAATGAAGACGTGAAAGGACGTCCTGTCCCTAAGTTCATGACTAATTTCCATGACTGAATCTGGATCTACCTTGACCGAACCCCAACTAAAATCATCTAATAATAATATCTACGGTAAAAAAAAACAACTCCTTTTAAATAGATAAATACAGTTTTGGAGCCCTTGAAAGTATATTTACAATGCAACCTACTAGGAGTATTATGTCCCCAATGAACTTTAGATAATATAGACTATTAAATATTTCTTCATCCTTTCATTTAACAGTTTTCTTTTTACACCATTTGGCATTCTGTCACGAGTATTTAAATTTTCTATGCCTAGAAAAGAAAAAAAACAAACAAAAAAACCAAGAATTTTTTTACAGAAGTTCAACATATCCTTCAACCAATTCTTTTGCCCTCGCATAACTTATTCCATTCTATTATATTGAGTCAATCTCTATGGAATTTCACCAAAGGATGGCCATTGGGTACAATTCCAATTTCTCAATGTGGTCTTGACGTTAAATGGTACTCCAATTTCAGGCTCTTTCTGGCACGGTCTTCTTCGGTTACATAAACTTCTGGGCACATAAACTTTGGATCTCACAGTGCTTCAACAAACCTCTTTGAAGTTCTTAATTTCTTGTTCTCTCCTCATCAGGGTGTCTCTGGCCAGTGTTTCCCTGGGTTCACCACCAGGTGACCTCCATAGCCTGATATACTCAATTTTGTCCTGTATAAGATCTACTACATTTTAAACAATATTATCATTATGTTACCTGTGGTACCTTGCAAAGCTAACATCAATTGTGTCATCAATGAACATAGATTGTTTTTTTTTTAAATATTATTATAAAATCTCATTAACAAATAAAAACAAAACTTGACTGGTAATTGCTAAAAAAAAATCTTTACTCTAAATTCTTCTAACTCTGAATTCTACTAATAATAACACTTTTGGCATTGTAAAATATATAAAATAAATTTGGTTAATATAAGATAGAGCGAGAGCTAGTTAGAGGATTCAATCCCATAATTTATTTTAAATTGACAGTTCAATTAGGCCATCAAAACCAATACATACTTACTACAAGAGATGAGGTTCGCATCTTGAGGACAGTCAGAAGTTTGATTTTTTTTTTTTTTTGTTGCTTGATATTTTTCTTTATAAAACTTTTTAGAAACTTCCATTGGCTCTACAGGTTTATCAATTCCTTTAGCAAGTTGTTCTTCATTTTTTTCTGGAATTTTAACTAATGGTATATTACTTTGATTTTGGCTTTTCACAAACTGGGATTCTGAATCAATACACTCTTTATTTACTTGATAATGAGAATATTTTATTAAACTTTTAACAGATTTTTTAATTGGTTGAAATTTTTTGGAATCATTTGTACTCATTTGGCTCTTCTAAAAAAAAAATAAATAAATAATAAAAATATGATGGGTCTGCCGATCAGAGTGTGGATCTTGTTCGACTTCATATATTGGTAGGACACTACAAGAGTTAAAATTAAATGCAAAAACCACCCAAAGAGAAAATAAAACTCTTGAATATTTAATTAAAGAGGGTCATATGGAAAGTTCCCATTAAGCCATCATATTGCATAAATAGCAGAGACCCAGGAAACTAAATAAATTAGAGAAGATATAAATTTTCCTTGGCTAAAAACTAGGTAAAATCGACCACCCTCTATGCTATTAGCCTCATGTAGGTATTGGCCCTATATTAGTACATTGGCCTTTCTACATAATAATGTACTAAAGTATAGGCCCCAAGATCGTTTTGGGTAAAGTATAAATAACACCTCTCATTTTGAGGTAAAATAATTTGACTCTCAGAGAATGGAAAAAATAAGGCATCTATTGTCGGACAGATCATATTCATCAGTCAACTCACTTAATCTATTTCTCAGCAAAGAAACTAAAAATAATTGACTAAAATCAAATATTGAACACAAGTTTTAAATTAGAAAAAAAAAAAAGATTGTATCCTCTGGACACATCAAAAACATGAAGAGCCCAATTTTATTACCTATTAAAGAATTTAAAAGTTCAAAAAATTTAAAATTATATAAAATAGGATGAAAGTAAGGGAAGTTCTATAAAAAAATATGTACTTTTAAAAAGGTGACAGCAAATCAGCAGAAACATTTTTCCATTCATATAGAATAAGAATATGGAAGTAAAAGAAAAATGGTATGGGGTTGATCAAATGAATAGGTAGCACCTTTTTACGACCACAAGTTTGATGAAATCTCTATACAATAATTGATAAAATATCAATATACATTATTTTGACGAAAACTCAGAAAAAAAAATCACTAACTTAACTAACATCAGTGGTGTTATAACCCGCAATGGGTATTGGCCTCCTCAATAAGCTTCTGCCATAATGCTTCACCTTGTGAAACCAATTTCCATCATTTGGTCCCTAAAAAGTTCCTTGCATTCTCAATCCCCACTCCATCAAACCACCAAAGTTTTGGTCTCAGGGTTCTCCTTGTGCGTTGCAGCTCCTCATTCATGACTTTTTTGGGCGAGTATCTGTATCCTTGCCAAATGGTCATCCCAACTCAATCCCTCAAGCTTAATGGCCCTGACAATATCATCATCTGTATATAAAACGTAAAGCTCACAATTTTCCCTGCTCTTCCACAAGTCTCCATCTTTCACAGGTCCAAATATTCTGTGCAGGATCTTCCACTTGAATATTTGGAGATCTCATGTCCATGTTTGAGATGCATAAGTGAGCACTGACCTTAAGGGTTTTATGCATTCTGGAGTTAGTTTGCCTTATGAGGAAGTTGCTTCATATATGCATTAGCAAACTGAAGTAGCATCTGCTTACCACTGCAACTCTATGCTTTAATTCCACTAATTAATAGGTTCAAATGGAGTTTTTTTTACCGTAGATATTATATTAGATGGTTTTCTTTTGGGATNTTTATATTGCAATTTTACTGCAAAGATCAGTCGTTAATTTAAGACAATTATACATAAAAAAGTGAGGTTTTACACACAAAAAAAATTTTTTTTTTTATCTATCTTGACTGAACCCCAACAAAAAACATCTAATATAATTAATAGGATTTACCAGTGCTCCGAGGTAGATAAATTCTGAGACCTCAAAGTTCGAAGCACATTAGTGCCTATTAAGGCACCGTCCACTCTCATTTCCCACCATCATCCCTAGTGAACATGTATTTAGTTTGTTTTTTTTAATTCACCACAAGATCTTTCAATAGTTCTGCTCTTTGTGGATCGAGAAATGCCTTCTCCAGGGCTACAAAGGGCCTTGCCATAAAGTTCAATCAGCATAGCCAAGGATTTGGACTAACATATAAGAGACTGTGCCTGTCATTGGATGCCTGAATCTTAGATGATTTTTTCCCGGGCTAAGTTAAAAAGGGAGCAGGCTAGAGCATCTCCTTGTCTTAAACTCTTGTTGGCAGGGAATTCGGGGGAGCAGTATGACCGGAAGCGAACTTGAATAGAGCATGTCCTGCATAGTCATCTCCACTAATCGAATTAGCTTCGCGAGGATTCCAAACTCTCCCATCACTTCATAAAGCTTGTGCCACTTTATGCTATCATATTGCCACTTGAAATCTGTGAAGAGATGAAGTGTTAGCAGTTTAAATTCTTGACCTTTTTTGAGGATAGTGAGGAGTGTAAAGATCGACTGTTGGTTCACAATGGTTTTGCCTTTCCAGCCTAAATCACTTCACTCTCAGTGTATAGTGCAGCCTCTGAGGAGAGATGAAAAATAAATTACTAAATTAAAATTACAAGTAAAAAATATTATACATCTTATTTTACTGTGTAAACAAGCAATTTAAACAAATATAAACAAGAAATTTATTACTTGAATCACCTCTTTTGTCATAAAGAGGATTTTATTTAAATAACGATAAAAAATTGTATAACATTAAACTGAATTATTGTAGTCTCAAATTTTTAATCATCTCTTTGAAGCAACCTACACTTAAAGTCTATAAAATCAGTTCAGTACATTTTGAATTGCAATTCTTAAAATTTAACTACAGGAGGCTAGCCATGAATAAAATGAACACATGACAATTACATTTGCTTATACTCCGTCCTTCCCAACACAAATCATCACTTAATTGGAAAACTAGAAAAACTAAGAGAGCAAATAGTGTAAATTTCAAAGCCTTTGTCTAAATGGCACCAACCATAGGTCAATAGGTGCAATTGCTTAATAGTTAAAGCAATTTTAAACCTCCAGCTATTAATTTAACTCTCTTAGAGAGGAGATCGTACTCCTTTGAAATTAGGCACATAATCAGGGAACGAATAGAACTAAATCCCAAATTTCATAAAAATTGTATCAGTTATTTTAAAGAAATTTCCAAAAAAGTTTTAATCATAAAAAATATAAGCAAAAATAAGCTTAGGCCCACAGTTTATTAGTACCAATGAAAGAAAATGGAATAAGGCAAATATAAAGACAAAAAAAAAAAAAAAATTCAGCCCACAATGCTGCTGTAGACAGAAAGCAGGGGGGGGGGGGGGAATAAAACTAAGAAAGGAGAGAAAAACAAATTTTTCTACAATAAAGTTTAATTTTATATTGGCAAGAAGATGAAATTTTTACTTGAGAAAGTACATACAGAAAGAGGGGTCACAACGACGTAAGGAATGGGTCCTCAAACTGTTAAACATCATAACAAAGAATACAGTTCGGAGCGCCAGGCTAGCTCAGGGGATCCGTACGGGTCTCGCAATCCTGACGCCGCGGGTTCAAATCCCGCCCAGGTCAATCTTTTATTTATAATAGGAAGCTTGTCCTGAGCCATGGGTGTTTAAAATAGGGTGGCAACCTGTAGATAGCCCCTTCCTCCATGACCCTAAGTGGTTGAATGGAAGGCTAACAAAAAAAAAAAAAAAAAAAAAAAAGAATACAGTTCACAAGAAAAATAATTGAAAACCATGTAAGGGAAGGTTAGGCTATTAAGGAATCATTGATATAACAGCATTGATACATTTTTGCATTTACAAAGAAAAACTATAGGAATATTTAACAATCTTCTCAATCTGTAATTATATGATTAAAGTTTATCAAAATCTGTTCACTTTATATGTGAAAATATAAAAACATATGATAATGCCTATTTCATGTTTCCAATGAAATATATTATTTTTGAAATACTGCTTTATTTTGTTATAAGATTAAAGTTATTTTTACTTACTTGAAACATTATTGCTAAGTGTGATGTGTAAAAGAAAAACATGAAGCAGCTAAAAATATTTCACGATGAGATGAATAGTAAGTTAATTATGTAAGTTAATAACCTAAATATATATTCCTAATAATAGGAAGTAAGATGGCACCCGGCAGGAAAAGGAAAGTGCCTAGCACCTTACAAATAAGATCCCTCAGGCAAAACTAACTGAACTTTTTTTTTTTGACAGAACTCCCAAATGGTAAGAACCTCATTGGATAAAAGTAAGCTTTAGGATGAGACGGTTATTGAAGAAATGGATAAACATGTTCCCTATTGTGAAGCAATTGGTAGTTTGCTCTACTTAGAGGTTATAACAAGACCAGATTTGGCCTTTATAGTCAACACCTAATCACTACATGTCTAGACCCCTGATGAAGCATAGACTCGTGATCAAAGGACTTTTAAAGGTTGATTTTGGTTTTTGGTTTTTTATTGGCAACAAACATCTCAGGTCATCATTGCCGAGGATTTAGTTTTCATTAATTCAATTTAAAAAAATACTTTTAAAGGACTTTTAGTACCTTAATGAAACCTACAACTATGGAATTCTGTATTATCTTGATAATAACTACGAAATTGAAGCCGATGCTGATGCTGACTATGTAGGAAATGTTTACTCAAGGAAATAAACCTCAGGAATGGTTTTAAAATTCTGTGGAGGCGCTATCACATGGGGAAACAGAAAATACAGAGCACAGCTGTATCAACCATTGAGGCAGAATTCATTTAGACAAATGAAGCATGTAAGGTTTAGTTATGGCTAATACCATTAATGAAAGAAACAGGTGCCAAAACGAAAACCCCAGAACTAAAAATAGAAAATCAAAGTGCAGTGAGATTAATTAAAAACCTATCATTTCATAATAAATCTTAACATTTAGATGTGCTAGACAAGTATATACAAAAAAAAAAGTGAATGAAGTTAGTGATGGTGGGCCATGTGTCAAGATAATTATAATTAGCAGACTTAATTATCAAAGTTTTACCAAAAAAGAGACCAGGTTTTGCAAAGAAGTTAGTCTTCTGTTTTCTTGCACTATAAATAAAGACACCTCTCAAATAAGATATTTCAATTGCTTATTGTCCAATGCTCAATATAGAATTTCTACATAGTGGGGGTTCTACAACCATAATTAATTAATGAAAACAATCAGTCCCAAGAGCCTACCTAGTTAGTTAATGGTAGCTAATTATCTAAAATTTTAAAGAATCATATATATTGTACCTTATATGAAGTCATTTTTTTTTTTCAGTTACTCCACAATATTTAACAACAATCCACTAATATTACAACATTCACCATATTTACCTTCTTAATTTTCTTACTATTTAGAAGTTTTTTTTCTTCCTTTTTTTTGAGGTTGACTGTTGATAAAGCATTTGAATGTAAACTAGAGATATTCACAAACAATTTTTCGATGTATGGATGAACATAAATAAGATCATTCCTTTTAAGTTTTTGTAGAAATTCTGCACCTGACAGTAATTTATTTTCAGGAAAAATTAAACTTGATTTCACCCAATTTTCAAGGTCCCTCGGTGGTAATGATTTATGTTCACACATAGAGAAAGTGAACCAGTTACTACTAAGAGAAAGAAGAAGAATATCCTTTTCTAATAACCCATACAGCCACAAAATAAATTGTCTGAAAAAATAAAAGAAATTTTAAACAATACTAAAGAAAAATGCCACACTTCCACAGGAATATGAAAAACACTAATAAGTGTTTGACTTTAGTTTTCAGAAAATATGATTTATTATATTTAAGAAAACATTAATTTAATGTTATTTAATANATCCCCCTACTGATTAAGGTCATTAACGAAATCATCCAATAGTTAGCCAGAAAAAACTCGAATATCAAATTTATTTAAAAGTCTGTCACACACGAGCGATGTAACTTAGACGTCTATTTAACATAGTAGTTAATAAATATCATTATTTAAACTTTCCATTCCTTTTAAACCTCCACTCCTATTACTTCAAATTTGTAATAACATAAACTATGTATAATCTCCGAAGTTGCCTAAGCTAAACAGATTTCCCAAGTTTCATTTAGGGGGATTTAAATGTGAATTAACAACTAAAATAACCTAAAATGTAAAAAATAATTACTATAAAAGCTAATGTCCCTAAAGGTGGAATTAGGTATAACCTCCGAGGCAGACGAATATATCATCTTATGCTCGGAGGGGCTGACATTGTCAAGCTGTTTAAATGACTCTCGTTATTTACTTTTAAATTTTAATTTTATAAATATTATTTTTTTGTTGTATTTAATCCCATGTAAATTTTAACAATTTATATTGAGATTGTCCATTATCAAATTGTTTCAGCATCATCACATCACAAGTTAAACAATGAGTCACATGCTTTGATGTTTGATTATGGGGTACTTAAAAACAACATAATTTATTTATCTTCAAATGGCCACTCAGAATAGAATAAATTGTAAAATCTTTACTCAATACAAGCTACATTCATTTTTTAGTATTGATGAAAATTAAGTATTATTATCATTGTTTCTATGTTTCAATTTGTAAAACCTTTATAACGAAATTTCCTAAATAATATTTTCACTACTACTTACGAAATAAGTGATGTAAATAGTATAAGAACATACCTTCTAAATGGAGGTTCTATACTTTTGAGAGTGAATTCTTCAGAATGGATTGAAAAAAGGCAAGCAAATTTCAAAGATTCAATGACTTTTTTTTTTAAGATTGGCTGATATTTTTTCTCAAGTAATAACCATTGCTTGCAATTTTCTAGTATTGTCAACTCAACAATAGGTTTCTGGAAATTATAAAAGCTTTTTAATTTATAAAACAAATTTTTATAAAAATAA
>KZ807239.1:316582-327564 GCA_000696205.2 Oncopeltus fasciatus
CATAAGTGGTAAATGCACCGGCCCGGATAGCAGGGGATCCAGGTTCGAGTCCTGGCTGGGACAGTTAGATTTTTTATTCTGTTCCCTTGCACTAAAAATTATCTAAATTTACGTGGGATTAAAGACCACAAAATAAATAATATTTATAAAAGTTGGCAGATAATCTTTAAAAAAATACACTTTTTTTAAATTTGTATTTTTTTTTGGGGATCTACCTTGACCAAACCCCAACTAAAATCATCTAATAATATCTTCGGTCAAAAAACTTCCATTTGATTATTTCTTATGGGTTAAGGGTTGATTTGTTTGCCTCATTAAATTAAAATATACTTTAAGGTTGGTAACCATTTAGTTGTTATTGATATATTAAAAACCTTTTTGAGATCAGATTTTAAAATGAAGAATCTGAGTACAAATAAATTAAAACATTTAGGAATTTGTTATGCTATCCATGCTATATGTAATTAACTAAAACAAGAACTCATCAGTAAGTGGTATATTTACAGA
Organism: Oncopeltus fasciatus; assembly: GCA_000696205.2. Taxonomy (NCBI): domain Eukaryota; kingdom Metazoa; phylum Arthropoda; class Insecta; order Hemiptera; family Lygaeidae; genus Oncopeltus; species Oncopeltus fasciatus. The sequence goes on from KZ807239.1 coordinate 317,090, forward strand.
ACAGCTCAGCTTATACTCACTAAGGATTAATTTGCTAATTGGAAAAAGTTATGCTGGAAAATAAACTTAAATGCACTAACTATTCATTACTTTTCATTTAACTACTATAAACCTAATTAATGCAAGATTACATATGCAAAATCATATGATCTTTAGTTGAATGTAGTGCAGTGAACTATTTTCAGTGGTGCTCTTACTTACTACCTCTGCTGCAACGGTTGATAATATCTAAACCTAGCCAGGTCCTTCAATCTCAATTATTCTAACGATTTTATAACTATAATTTCAATAAAATTATTCAAATTTCAATATGGTCATTCTGGTCTTATATTATCAGATATTTTAAATTGTCTTTGTTAAGTTCATATTGAAATATTGCAAAAAAAAAAAAAAAAAAATTTCTCAATCTCAATATTAGTTATATATTTTTTTGTGAGTGTGTTATATTAGATTTTTTGATCAAAGTTAATTTTCACAATCAAAACAATGTAGCCCACAAAAGGCAGTTTTTTTTTCTCTCTTGACTTCCAATGTGTGTTCCTTAGGCAAAATCAAGGAAACATTTTACATTCTCTAACACAGAGGAGCTTGATGCACAGGCATATAGCACAATAATAATTATTGGTCAATTTCTAAAACATAGGAATAAAATGCCAATGGATATAATAATGCAAAATATCATGTAAGTTGAAAACTCACCCATGAATATTGTATTATTATTAATTTATTTATTTTCAAAGCAAACATTCTGGATGACATTTTTCCTTAGAACGAGAAAACTAACCTTCTTGGATGAAATCTTCATGGGTCAGTGTTAACTTACATGACATGCTTTCAATATATGTTAGAAATTGAAAACTAGTTGTTATTATGCTACATGGTTGTACAGTCAGCTCCCTGGTAAATAATACGCAATATTTCCCTGTTGATGGCTAAGGGTGAAAAATTGACACTCAAATAATAAAATAAAACATTTTGTGGAGAAAACCCCATGCTTACATATATAATATAATCTACATATATAATATATAAAAATCTCTGAGATGTATCTCATAATTAGACAAGATTTTTTTTCTCATAAATTATGTTATAGAGAAGAGATAAAAGTATTTTAGAGAAATATAAGACATTGTATCTTCACTACATCAAAGAAGCTCTCGCTCACCTATTCAAGTGATAGAAAAATGTCTTCAGAAACCTCCTAGCTCTAAAAATTTATTTTATAGGATAAAAATTTGGAGGGTGAAAGGGCTATTTAAAATTTCAGTTACACCTTCATCTTCTAAGCACATCAGTTAAATATCACATACTAAGATATATATGAGTTTGTTAGGCGATCAAGGTTATTATGCTTTCACATACTAAGAGGACCTTCACTTAAAGATAAATAACACTGGGGAACACATTTTTGTTGCGTTAGATCTGACAATATTTTTTCACTAATTCTTGGCGTCTGAATCTGGGAATAACCTCAGATTTTGTCTATCACATCAACTTTTTAACAAGATACAGGATATCCTCAGAAATCATAAAAATCATGCATTTAAAAAAAAAAAATAAAGTAAAAACGTACCAAATATACAGCTTACAAAACATTTAATGTAAGTTAAATCGAGTTCATACATACAAAATTGTATAATTAATGAACAGTAAAAATTAAGATAAAAATTTGCATTTGTAGCTTTTTCTCGAGTGTTTAGTTTGTGTACATTCACACTTGATGCTCCAACAATTGTCAGCCATCATATATACGTCCCATCTACCTTGATACCTTGCTTCCATGACCCTCAAATCTTGATGGAAATGCTCACTCTGCTCATCACCCACTGCACCTGAAGATTGTCTGGGAAGCAAGGTGGCTGTGTAAAAAATGCAATTTAATGCCCATGTTGCAACCTAGCTTTTGGAAGCTTTCCAAGAGTTGCTGGACAATTTCGGAGCAATTCAATGCTCGTGTATTCCAAGAAAGTCTTTAACAATGTTTTTGAATGCCATATCCGTATTCCCCTTCTTTCAAAGTAGGAAATTCATTGAAAACTGGCAAGGGGACTTGTGGTACTGGGCTAACTAGGATACTCTATTTTACATTTGTTTTTCTTGTTATATCCTGATGTTTTCACTATACAAAAGTAACAATCACTTTAATGATCTTTGGGCTCGCGCCAAATCATAGGTATACCAAATGGAAGCTTGGCACGTGTTCCCTTGGTCCACATCTGTGGCAAGCAAATATGCTTGTCTGACAAATGTACCGATGTTTGTCCTTTGACTGGGAATGGTAAAACTGCCACATATATAACAAAATGAATCGGGGCTGTTTTCACACTTTCGACGTCTAGGAGCAGAGATAGCCATAAGGAAACCTTTCAGTTCAAACACACTATGTAGTTCTGTACACTTCCATAACGAAATACAAAATACGGCTTACCGACACACAACGTTTCACCACAGTATAACAAACATAACTAAGAAGGCAGGTGTAGACCAGCATGCGCCCCACCCACATAGAAACCGAACATGACGTGATAGAAGAAAACTAAAAACAGTTTTGAAATCAACATGCCTAATTCTACAGCTAAAAAATCTAACTCAACAGAAATTGAGTTTCAAATTGTTTCCCCGTGTAATCCATGATAACTGACATGTTCATGAAGGAGTATCCATGAATGAAATAACGTAAAGTTATTTTTCTTGTCTTCTAGCAAATTGATTTTTTCTGAAAGCTTTTTAGCACATACCTTCATCAGTAATAGAGAAGTGATGAAAAATGCTCCATTCAGGACAGAAGCCTCCAAATGTGACTATATGAGTAAAAATCTGCCAGGCATTGAGTCAACATCATTCTTCGCCCAGAACCTGATAAAGGTGCTAGTCCAAAAGACTTATTAATAGGGACAATGAAAATACTTATAGAGAAAAACAAAAGACAATTTTTTAAAACAAATAAATAATTTATCACTTTTTTTAGCTTGAAAATGTAAATGAAGGTAAAGCTAAAGAAAAAGATAAAAATGAATTTCATTTTATTTATTTCTGTAGGAAAATCAGTAAGATATAATTGCAATCAAATTAGGTATAAGAGTCCAGAAATAATTTTAAACTTCTTTAAATATAAATATTTAAAACTTTTTAGGACTACATATTAAGTTTAATATTAGTATAACAAAGTATAAGGCATGTTCATAAAGCAAAAAAAAAAAAAGATTAATAAATTAAATAAGAACTAAATATTACAAATTCATTAAAAAATGTAGAAATTAGTTAGTTCTCAATATATTAAAACATGACTACTACACATGCATTACATGCAAGCAACTTAAAATTAATATACAATTAAAACCACAGTAATTTTATCACACAATGTTATGGTCGTTTAAAATACTTAATAAAGCTCACTAAAGTTTATAAATGTGAACTACAATATTTTTTATTACTAATACTGAAATCTTCTTGCTTAGTAATGGTAGTATCACAAGTCAAACTTTAATTTTCAGTAAGTTTTTGTTTTTAATCTAAACTTTTGAAGATAAGAAAATCAGATCTTAAAAATTATAACTGCATGTAATTAAAAAAAGAAAAAAAAAAGAATAAGGATAAAATAAAAATGAATTTAATAGGTATTTTAAAATACTATTAAATTCATTATTTACTATAAGTAAGAATTCCTAAAAATAATTAAACTAATAGTTAAATTAATTTTGATGGTAAATTCTTAAAGTTGACAATAACTACTAGTGACATAAATAATCCAACTTAGTAAAAAGTGGAATTTTAAACTATATTCATTATTTAATGGTTATAAATCTTACAATAATTTATTAATCTTTCCCTTATCCATTAATACAATTTAGCTTAACCTACACAGATTAACCTTAATTATTTGTGAATATTTCATAATATAAACTCATATTCTAATATTATTACTTGATTAGAATAATGTAGATAACTTAAAACATAAATTGATATTTTGTACTCAACAAATAAATGTATATTGCACTAAGATGATGTTGTTTTTACTTACTAATAATACTAAAATTGAACTAACACTTATCCAGTATTAAACTACACTTTTTAGAATGTGAAGAGGAAAACCTTTCCGTAAATCACATATCATTGTCTTTAATTGAAATATATTACCTTAAAACTATCATAAAAATAGACCATGTACAAAAAGGAATTATATCCAAATATCCAAAATTAGCCGTTTTGTCTTCTTAGAAACCAAGTAGTTAGAAACTGACACAATAATTTCTCTTCACTTTTTTTTTACTTTTTTTTTTTTTTTACTTTTTTTTTTCTTTTTGCATATGTAACATACAATCAAAATGGGTCAGAAATATTTGTACCATATTCTAAAAAACAAGAAAGAAAACTTGTGGATTAATATTTATTTCATTTTTTTTTTTTTTTTCATATCAAAGGTAATACTGCTTTTGAGTAAAAAATATTACTTATGTCAAAACAGATAATCACTGGTACATTTTTTTTAGAGAGGTAAATATAACTTATATATATTTTTTTAAACAGTTAAAAATCTTATTTTCATAAAAATTCAACAAATATAATCTAGTTAAATACTGTTAAAATATTACCAAGCAAACAATAAATAAATCAACCTAAATATTAACTTAGGTTAACGCATAAAATAAAGGTTATTACAGATATAATAAATAAAATTGTATTGTAAATATTTTATCCTGATATACTTGTTGAATTTTGTCAATGTTAAAAGAGTTTTTATTTCCCTAGATACAAAATTTAACCTAAGGACATAAACTTTCTAAAATCATTTCTCAAAAAAATAAAGCTTATAAAAATATGTCATAGGACAAAATTAAAATACACATTATATGTGATTAGTTTCACATTGACATAATAAAGCTAATAAATATAAAATAAATTATTTATTTTTGTTTTAAACTTATCATCAAAAGAGTTTAATCTCAATAAATATTTAAAACAGTCAGAGAGTTTAAATAAATAAGATTACAACTAGTCTTAATTTTAGAATACTTGAACACGATTGTTTCCAAAGTCAACAACTATGATTTTACCAGTAGGTGAAATGCATAATCCACTTGGTCTATCCATTTGACCTGGTTCTTTGCCCATAGTGCCAAATTGCCGAATATAATTCCCTTTCAATCTAAATATTTGAATACGGTGGTTTCTTGCATCCGCAACTACAATGTTCCCATTTGCATCAATAGCAATTCCTTGAGGTCGTAAAAATTGCTTTTCTCCACTACCTTCAGTTCCTACAAATCTCCCACTTTGCAAATTAGGTTCAATGACAACAAGTCTATGATTATTAAAATCAGTAACAATAATGCTACCATTTGAGGTAAAACATAGCCCTCTGGGTGAATCAAACTGTTTAATTGAAGCAGGTGTAACATCAAATCCATACTTTGCTATATATGTCCCTTCGCTATCAAAAAGTTGGACTCGATGATTGCGAGAATCGGAAACAGCTATCCTCCCTTGTGAATCAGTAGCAACATCCCAAGGATAATTAAACTGGCCAATTTTGGAGCCCTTTTCTCCAAAAGATAAGAGAAATATTCCCTTATTGGTAAATACTTGAATTCTATGGTTGTCTTTGTCAGCTACAATGATTCTATCACGAAAATCGGTTGTGATTCCAGCTGGACGATCAAAGCAGCCTTGAGCTGACCCAAGAGTCCCAAATTTAAATAAAAATTTTCCACTTGAACTAAATACTTGAATTCTGTTGTTGCTTCTATCAGCTACAATAATATTTCCATCTGAACTGCAACAAACACCCCATGGACGACAAAGTTGGCCATCTCCATCACCCTCACCTCCTATTATAAGAACTGAAGTTCCAATGTTAGAATAATCAACATGGATATTCCTCTGTTTTTTTTTCTTTGTGGGAGACCTCAAAAATTTCATGGAAGATTCTTGAGAGCTTTGAAATAATGAATGGTCTTGCTTTTGAAAAAATGATACAGTTCTTTTAAGATCTTCTAAATTTAATGGTTCAAAAGGTTTTGGCCTAAGTAAATCATTAAATTTATTGTTCAGAATTATCTTATTATAACCCAATACATCTCCCATGGAACTTATAGCCAGTAATATAGACCAATCAGGTGGTAATATCTGCACAGTGTCATCAACTTGAATCATATTGTGCCTTATTGTACGAAGCTTCTGAAGTTTACAAGAAACTTTGTCTCTGACACGTATTATATCAATTGGTGCTCCACTTTCTAATATATCAGTCAATTCTCTAGCTGCATCAGAAAAACTATTAAATAAAGTTTTAAAACTCTCAATTTGATTGTCAATTGCTTTATTCTTTGCAAAAAGAATCTGTTTTAGCTTTTCCAGTAAGTCAGATTCTCTCTCATCGATAGCTGTATGAAATCGCTGCATCATGTTTTTTATTTCCCGAGATACAGTTAAACTTCGAGAATTGACTGAATCTTTCATTTTATCAGACATGTTTAAGCATTCTTTAATTGCTAAGATATTTATTTTGGCTTCATTAAGAATCTTCATGCTTAAAATTTCAGCCTTATCAAAAGCTTCTCGGGCCTGCTTACAACTATGATTCTTATGCTCAGAAGTATTGCATTCAGTACAAAATATTACATTGCAATTATTACAATACGATTGAAGAGGTTCATCATGGTGAAAATCACAAATTTCGCCAGAGTTTGTAAGAGAATTCCCAGTATAACTAAAATCTGGAGAAGAGCAAGAAGTAGAAGGAGTATCAATATAACAGTCATCAATAACAGATATGATGCTATGGTCCTTCGTTAGCTTCACTCTGGCATGGGCTTTCTTACAATTCTCACATAATAATTCATCACAATCTTTACAGCGTGAAAAAGCTCTTGCATCTTCCTCACAACTACCACAAATAAGTGTTGCTCCTGGTTTATCCAACGGTATTTTGAACTCTGAATCATCAGATAGTTGTTCTAATTCCATTTTTCTAGATAACAAATCTGACAGAAGATCCAATGAATGTGGGAAGTACATTTCAGCTGAACTTCTTTTAGTCATACGTGAAGGTAGTTTGGAAAATGCTGAATTCATTTCTGTGAAAACAGACAAAATAAAACAATCAAGGAATAGGTATTTCAAAAGAACAGTATAACAAGTAAACATAGTTACCAATATATATATCATTGGTCTGTTGGTTAACTGATGGTTATCAGAATAGTATTAACAATAGAATTTTAATAACTCTCCCTGACTGACAGAATGAAATAACACTCAACCCCAAGGATCGGTATATTTATTAGTGAAGATAAAAATATTTTGTAATTAAGAAATAATTTAATAATATAAAAGTTGCAAATTTAAAAAAAAAAGACAATAGAAGTCTACCAATAAAGGAAAATATAAAAATTTAACATAATTAAGAAATTCCAGAATGAAAATAGCAATATTAATTCCAGCTTTTACATATAAAAAATATATTATAAATACCCTAAATTATAGTAAGAAAAAATCGCACAATACTAACTAAATACCTTATAATATTGATAGTTATAGAACTCTGAAGGCCTAGAAAAATTGAAAGGAAGAAATGGCAGAATAGAAGCAAATTAGAAATCCAGAAAGCAAATTCCAAACTGGTAAAAATAAGCATTAGCTATTATTGAAAAAATTAAATAAAATAAATACATAAACAATGAAAAGTGTTAGAGCTAACTACTTTTTTAATGAAGATCCCTGTTTAGCTATAAAATCCCCCCCTCCCAAAAAAAAAAAAAAAAAATCTGATTAGGAAAGCAGGTTGGGATAGAATTTTGCTTTTGCATTTAGTTAATCCAGTGGGGCTAAAGTGAGTAAACTAAGTGGGTTTAAAACCTCATATAGTATTTAGGTTAAAGCCTTAGCTTGAAATTGTTTCTATAACAACCCTTATTTATAAGTATCTCAGAAATAGTATACTGAGCTAATTTCTAAACTACTTTTCAGGAAAATAAACCATATACAAAGTCACATGCCTCTGGATGGAGTTCTCATATCACTGCTAATATACCCATCCAAATCATCTCAAGGATAGATAGTCAATTCCAAAATCAGATAAAAGTCCAAGTTTATGTTTATGAAGTACCAATTTGTAAGATCACTAATACCTTCTATTACCAATCAATAACTGATATTCTCTAGACAATATTCATATGTGTGGCAATAAAGAACAAGAAATTAACTACAATCAAAAAGTATCAGCCTAAGAAGGAACTATTCAACTAAGAAACTCTTTTTGGAAGAATCTGATAAAGGCAGAATCAAAGAAATACTAAAACTAAGCATAGGAGAACTAAAAAACTGCACTCTTGCATCTTCTGAGGCTTCATGGTAGTAGTTGCTGGAAGAAACAAATCAGACGAAGTCCAGATGATGCTTTTGACATTAAAATAGCCAGCAGTGAATAAAAAATTTTTAATAACAAATAACAAACTTTTTTTCTGATACCCATTAATTTCCATTATTAACATCCATGACCTTATTTTTTTTTTAAATTGTTTTAGGCATCATAATATAGTCATACATAAAATTTCTCCCCTTTAAATTTTTTGGTAGATGTGCCTTATCCAAACATCACTGTGTTCGATCTTCAACCAGTAGTGAACAATTCCATCCCAATTAAGACTTATTCAAACCTCCACTTTTCTTCTCCAGAATCAAAATTTTTTGCGCGGATTTGTTCTCCTGCATTGAAAGCTCTACACAAGCAAAAACCTTTGGATTCTTAGAAAGAAAATTGTGATTTACAAGTCTTTCTTTATTTCGATAATCTATTTTACAATGAAATCCAAATATAAGACATGTTAATGATTAAAAAACCTTGAGGATTGAAAATAAAGACTATATTTGCAATTAAGTTAGTCCTAGCAATATTGGAAAAAATTGTAATGCCCAATAGAGAAGTAATTTTTTTTTTTTCAATCTTCATAAAACTTTTTGATGCAAATGCTATAGGTAATTTTTTCCTATTCCTTCTCCTATGCGATAAGTACAGCTCCAAGTTCCCAAAATTGTGTGTCCTAATTATTATTGTTACATAATATGAGTCTCTTTTTAAAGGAAATGTGGAACCGAATTTTAAAGTTCTTATCCCTACCTAAACCCATTATTTAAAAGTTAATGAAGGTCTTGAGTTAAATCATATTCCTAACACAGGGATAAACTTCTTGACACTAATTTTCTTTTTTGCTGTGAGTAAAGGTCAATTATTAGGCGATGCAAGAATCACATACTCTTTCACCTTACATAAATCATTTCAGGCTAGTATGTGTGAAATAGTTAGACTCTGAAATTTCTTAGTCCGCAGTAATATTTTATTCTTCTGCAGTAATTTGGGCAATACAAATAGAACTTAAACCAAATTATGGATAAATATATTATAATAATTTGCAAAACCTAGAAATGTCCTGAGTTGGCAAATATTTTTGAACTGTACAATTTTAATAATAAAAACTAAACTAATCTAATTCAGAAGGGTCTTCAAGCAATCAGCATCAATAATGTATATTGAAAATCTAATTATCTTACAGAAAAAAATTATATTTTTCACAACTCAATCTCAATCCTCGTGTTACCATCCTTTCAAATACTGCTCTTAATAAATTTAAAAGACCTTTATATTTTCCTTTCACAACTAGATCATTAAAAAAATAATTCGTACTTCCTTAATTACTGGCAAGCTTTTGCCATGAATAAAGTAACATCTGTCTAATTGCTTTAAATAACTCTAAGTGTGTAAAAATAAACTCTCTTTGTCCATTTCTATAGTAAATAAGCATTACTAATGTCAAGAGTACAAAATAAATGATCGACAACCATTTCTGGAGAAATGTCTTCAATTATCAAAATGGGAACATGTTCATCCTTCATTACATGAGTCAAAGAGACTTAATAGTCTGCACAAAGACTGACTGACCTATTAGGCTTTATTACTGAAACTATAGTTGAATCCCAGTTTGAGTTCTCAACTTTAGGGACCACCAAGGTCTCAATCTCTCAAGCTATTTCTCTACCTTATTTCTGATATAATCTGATATTGGATATAGGCTTAATGAAGATTGGTTTGAATCCTTCATTAAGTTTATAAATCCCTTTCGATGATCTGACAGTACTTGTGTGATTTCAAAATACATTAGTAAATAAGTTTAAACAATAAATGAAAGGGGATAGAATAAAAAATGTGTCTCAGCAAGGGCTCGAACCTGGATCTCTTGCTATCCAAGCCAGCTCGTTAGCCAATTACACCACCGGGACTAAATTGCGGGGAATTAAATAAGTTATCTGGCTAGTCTCGGTGGTGTAAATATAAAAAAATTTCATCAAAATTAGTTTAACTATTTCAATTTACTGATTTTATAATTGTTACTAGATAGGTTAGTTACAAATAAAATTACCAAACACATGCCCATTTACGATTAATCTTTAAAAAAATCTAAAAAAATCTATATATATATATA
>KZ807239.1:351221-368081 GCA_000696205.2 Oncopeltus fasciatus
TTGTATAATATTAATACTAATTATTATTATCTTGTATCGGGAAAGTTTAATAATAAAAATAAAACTGATTTAAACAGAACTTGCCATTTTTTTTATAAATGATATTTTTTACCAAGTTATTTGCAAGCTGTGAGCAAATATATTTATTTTTGTATGGATGGTGATTAAGGCCTGTAGTGACTGTCCTTAAAAAGTTCAAACAAACTTTAGAAGAAAAATAAAGCAATACTCTATGTAAGTTCATTTCATTGCCAATAAAGGAATTTCTATAAATACTAAAAGAGATTGGAGTAACTGTTTAAAATATTTATTTGCCAAAGTTATAAAAGTATTACATTAATCACAAACAACAGAAAGTTTTGACGGTTACTTTCTAAGGTTACCACGTGCTTTCCAAAGAAACACTTTGTAAGAAAGACTATTTCTTTAATGACGTCATTTATATACAGACGTGTTACTTTCTTAGAGAGTCAACCTGAAATTAAAAAACATTAATTCCATAAAATTTGATATTCTACGAGACGGGACTGATATAGTCTGATTATTTAATTAAAGAAACCCTTTAAATTATGTTTTAAGTATTTAAAGATCCTTTGAAGTATATAATTTTAGTAAATTATTCACTGCTAAAAATTAAAATTTAAGAGAACGATATTAGGTTAAAAACAGAAGTTCATAATTTCTAATTCGACGAACACCATGAAAGAATTTAGGTTTTAACAATTTTTCAAGGGTAATAACTGCTTCTTTATAGATGTACAGTCTGAAATATATAGTAATTGTAAAATTTTACTTTTAATTGAACAATTAATTATTTTATTAATTATTTTAATCAGTTTAACTACCCTGCAGGTACTGGTGAAATCTTAATATCAAACTTCATAGCAATTAGTTCAACAGTTTATCTTTTTAATTTTTATGATTACACAAGTTTAAATTGAGTTTTTATTTGGTAAAATAAATAAAGTTAATGCACGCCCTCAACTTGAACAATGAATTAGAAGGATGGCCTTGGGGATAAGGTAAACAGAATCACCTACGCCTCCAAAAACTGTAAAATATCAAGAATCAATAGCCCGGCTTTACTGAGATCTTAGCTGTCTATTCTCTGGAAATTACATATTTGATCAAGGTGTATAAGCAAAGACTGGAAACTATAGACCAATGACCTAGAACAAACTTAAAAAAACAAAAATAAATAATAAAAATTGGCTGACTGCATTGACTGGAAACAAGATAAAGATGGCAGTTTAACAGGTTTCCAAGAAGCTCTCGATGAGCAGGTGCAAGAGAGGAGGCGAGATGGCCAATTGCTTTTATATCTGACAGTGTTGATGTGGAGTGATTTCCTGCATTGAATTACATGATTGTAAGGTGGATGTCCAGGACACTAAAGAGGATTGGTGGTGTATGTATCAGGAGGCTCTGATCCCCCTGGAGTTGTATGGCCGTTTAGCATAAACACATTAATCTCCTCATTGCCCAAAAAGAAATATGGGACAGTGTTAAAAGAAATTAAAGTCATGGCAATTTTTACTCGATAATACAAATATACACTAGTGGAGTACTATGAAAGAATCATTTGCAAACTAGAAATATATTTATTTAATACTGCCTTTTTAAAAGGTTTCGCTGAAATTTTAATAAAAAATTTCTAGATTAAATTAAATTTGAAAATCGAACATTATCATTTAAAAAAAAAAAAAAAAAAAAAAAAAAAAAAAGAAGTTCTGGTAGCTGATAAAATGAGATCCATAGTGAACTACAATAATGCCATTAAAAAGGCTAAGAAACAAAAAATGGATAATTTAATTGGATTGCAGGGACACCCACTGCAAAACTACTCGAGAAAATATTAGCTAATACAAAAACTCAATGAATCCTTCCATTACAATTATTACTTCAATTTCAGTATTATTATTTTGAGAACTCATTTCCCTAATGTACTCATTCCTTGTGAGAGCTTGCAAAATTTTTTAGAGTAAAGAGCTGTAATAAAAATTAATAGTCTCCAAAAATACAGAAAGAATCTTTCTTCCAGAGAAATTGAGGGCTATACTGATGCCCTATTATAAATCACTAGGAAGAGATAAAATATAATCAGTCCACCTGATTCTCTGTGAGGACAGAGATCTTTCAGTTCTTTGTTTTTGGACATATAATCAACCTTCTGGTATGAGACTTAAGTGATGTTTAACTCTAAAAGGGCCAAAAAAAAATCTTTAAGTTTCAAAGAAATATGTATTATCAGAAACTGAGGGGGTTTTCAAGAGCACCTGACTTGATGCCTGGAGAAGACCATAAAGCAGAGAAGCATTTTCCAATCTATGTGGATAGAAAATCACCATAATCTGATTAGGAAAAGAGAGTTTAACACAAAATAAGAATGAGAAGGGTTTCTGAAGAAAGAAGCTCTTTCTTCTCTCTTAAGGAGACGTGGATACCTTTCTCTGTGGTCAAATTAGTAAATTAGTAAAAATTTTTCCAATAAACACTGCTTTTCCTCACTAACAATTCATGTTTTGAATATGCTTTTGAACAAAAACCAATCAATTTATATACACTGTCTTTTCAGAACGTTGGGATAAACAACAAGGACCATATCATAGGACAGAGCATCAACCAGTTATATAAATAAACATGAAAATATAAATGTATTATAAAGCTGTTTTGCCAGTACTATCTAGAGAAATACTTGTGAAGGTGTTTATAGAATAATGGGAAAATTTCATAAAAATTCATATAATTCATAATTTTCATTAAACAAAACGACATTTATTGGTTATTGTGCACAGTTTGCCCAAACTGGTGGGAGAGAGAGGTTGGTTAAGAGAGATCCCAAAGCAGATAAAACAAAAATTTAAATAGCTCTGCTCATTTAAAAATACATTCATCGCAGACCGAGAAATAATTAAAAATTTAGTTTTTTTGGTTTTTAGGGTTTTTTAGTTCCAAGACATTCTAAACACACATTTTATCAGAAAATGCACATTAAATCTGACCTGATTACAATAATTTCCTCACCTTAGCTGTCAACCAAGAAATAATAATGGTGAAGGAAAAAAGGGCAGTAAACATTTTGTGGAATGATGACTAAGTATAAAAATTATACATATAAATAACTATATCATTAGTAATCATATTCGTATAAAATTGTATACCTGTCACCTAGAAGAGGGCTTGTCAGGTGGGTTGCAGCATATAATCTAAGGCTGTGCCACTTAGTCCTGGAAATATTAATTCTGAGCCTCGAAGCGAATTCACTGGTTGAGACAGTTTCATGTTCAATTAAAAAGTTCTTAATATTCCCATGTCTGATTTTATGTTTGGAGCATTCCTGGACAAGTTTAACCTGCAAAATTTATGAGTTATATACATTTTGAAAAGGTACTTAGATATTCTGGATATATCTCAAAGACTGTTTTCTGAGTGACAGGGAATATGAATGTTTTCATTTTATTTTATTAAGTACCACCCAGGGATACTTCATATTGTATTTATTAAAATAAGTTGCATAAAAAATCTGTCATACTTAAACATAATAGAGTTTTGTTTAAGTTTTCTTGAGATTAAAATTCTTAGAAGCAAAATTTTCACTTGTGTCCTCACAATTTTTGTCCCCCACAATTATTTATTTTTGCTGAACTATATATCATTACTACTAAGCCCAAATAACAACTATAGGAAGAATTTCAATTAACAGTATTTTATATAAAGTGGGGAAATCAAACAAATAAATAAAATAAATGAAATTTAATAAGTCAAAAACTTTAAAATAATTTTTTATTTAATTGTTTCTATATCATAGTATTTTTTTGTGTGGGAGTTTTTCTATATGCTCCATAATGTTCTTAATGTGCTATAAGCACTTTAAAAATATTAACCAACAGAAACTAATTCCAAATGAATGAGGGAGATTATTAACAATAATTATGAAATTTGTTAAAAATTGGTATGAAACATAACGCAAAATTAAATCTTTCCAAATAATTCTAGATTTAAACAGTAAGTTTTTCCATTAGCATTATGTTCACAGAGCAAGAGAAGATGAAAAGCTCTCTAAATAATGAGTACAAGAAAGGATCCCTCAATACGTTTTATTGTAGTAAAATTTCAAGTATTTGCAGTGGATGATAGTACTGCATTGTAGAACTTAGCACTTACTTTTGTAAGTAAACCTAATTACTTTACTTTTGTAAACCTAATTTTTTAGGTTTTGCCATTTAAATAGAAAACAAATAAAATTTCAGATAAAGGGCAAATTTTTGGATAGAAATATTCAAGAAATGTACAAACATACTTCGAATCTGATATATGACAATTTAGTCAGCTCTTTGACACAAAAATTGATATTAAACATTAATTACAGAGGATCTGAAAAGTTTGTGTTGTTTGTTTTTTTACATATTTAAAATCAATTTTAATGTCCATTTTTAATATTTTTCATGATGAAAATTGTACAAAATTATAAATACAATATGAATTTATCTTGTGTGTGACTTAAACAGAGATGAAATCGTGACCTCCTGGGCCATAAAGCCTAAACTTATTAGAGTGGATGAGCCCCTTCTCCCTGTATAGTGATTTTCACTTATTTATTTTATTATTATTTTTAATTTAATTTTTNGCATAAACACATTAATCTCCTCATTGCCCAAAAAGAAATATGGGACAGTGTTAAAAGAAATTAAAGTCATGGCAATTTTTACTCGATAATACAAATATACACTAGTGGAGTACTATGAAAGAATCATTTGCAAACTAGAAATATATTTATTTAATACTGCCTTTTTAAAAGGTTTCGCTGAAATTTTAATAAAAAATTTCTAGATTAAATTAAATTTGAAAATCGAACATTATCATTTAAAAAAAAAAAAAAAAAACGAATAAAAACGAAGTACTTCGATTTTAAGCTTTGGACTTTTCTTTATCTCTCCTCCTCTCTTCGGGGAGTTTTTCTCGATTTCAACCACCAACATCTCATTCAAAAGAAATTCAATTACTGAATTTGGTTTCGTAATTTTAAAAACTCACGGACACTCACCGTTCTCTAGAGAGCAAAATCACTCACACACGTATGAGTGTTATTAAAGCTTATTTTTGCAAACCATTAGATGAGTCCATTAATGAGTAGGGGAAAGGAGTTTAAAGAAAGGACACATTGAAAATTGAATTGTTCTTTATACACCGTTCATTTAAATTAGTTTTTGACATCGAAATTATTTTATGGAATAAAAATATGGAATTAAAAACAAGCTTACATTTAATGTAAAAGAAAGTGGAATTTTTTTTTTTTACAGAAAAACAAAGGGAGACTGCGTGGAACTGAAGAAAAGTTAGAATAAAAAGACTATCATTAAATGCATTATAGAATATATACAATTAATACAATGAACATACAATTTACTCTTTTTTATTAAAAAATAATACCATGCGTTATAAAGTAATTGTGTAATTGAGCAGTAAATTTACTGTTATTTAAATAAAAACACATCTCCTTCTAACCTAAATAATAGAATATTACAGTGAATTGGTACACCATTGAAGTATTCATAACTGATATGGACTTGAATAACAAACCATAGATAGTTACAATTTTTTTACAAAAGTTATATAAGAACAACCATGAATCTATCAAAATATATTAAAATGAAGATTCTGAGATACCTGGATTTCTACTATTAAATCTGAGTGCTCCATCTTAACAAGTGTCATATAATAGATATTTAAATATGGTACTAGAAGAGTTAATGCCTGTCCTCCTCCCCACACATCAGATGTTAGCTTTAGTGAAATTAACGGCATAATTTTCGCTACTTCTGTGAAAAGGACAATTTTTTTGGGGTTCGTTTGTGAAATTTATTAAGAAATATGAAGAAATTTCTCAAAATTTGCATCATTATGCAATATATCAACGTAAAGAGCTTTGTTTCTTCTAGAGCTAGTAACTAGTTTTCATGAAGCTTGAGTTAGCAGGTAAATCCCCCCCCCCCCCCCAGGCCAACTAATATTCTTATTGTAATGGAGCTGCGTACAGACTATTCTGATGGCATAGATATTCTTTTTAATTAAATAACATATACCATTTTTCGTTATGAAAACTGCATTTAGTTAATAATGCATAAGTAAAATATATGAGTTAGATAAGCGAATTCTGTAGCGGTCTGAAATTCTCAGCAGCAATAGACTAATATATAAACTAATATAAAGACTTGTTATCGAAACACATTATTTAGTAGTTACTGTTATTTTGCACCCAGTTATCAAGATATCACTTTTAAAGTCATAGATTTTTAAAATTAGGAAAATAATTATCACACAAACAATAAAATTATATTTACTATTTATCATTTTAAATTATTTTAGCTCTATATAAGATAAATCTATCATTCAAATTATAAACATACATTTAAGTGAAATAATTAATTATTTAATGATTACATTTTTAAAATTCCTAAATGTTTTTAAAACACCTCACTAATAAAATATTATTGTATCACTTTAAATTATATTAAAAAATTAAGTATTATATAATTTTGTCTAAGTTTAAATCTGGCATGGTTTTGATGTCAACACTGCTAACTCATGGAGTGACTAATGTTGCCTTTGCAAATAGGTTAGAATTCGTTGCTTGTTGCGTTAAGTGATATTTAGTTTAGGCATTTCATTGTGTGTTAGTTTTGCTACAAAATTCTTTATTTGTCTTAAGAATCTTTTAAACATTCTTTGTTTAGTAAAATAATGGCGTCGAAATGAAGAAGAATAATGTTTTGCCAACATGGAAAATTCGTGCTTCTCTTGATCTGACCTTTGAAGTGCTTTCCGGAGATTTTTTATTTGCTCATATTTTAAAGTGTTGAGAGTGAGTTATTGCATCTCGATTAACTTTAATATCTTGATAGAAAGATTTACATTAGAAGTGATCTATTGCAAATTTTGATCATATTTCAGCGAGGCGTCACTTCGGCTGTGCATATTGTTGTTGGTACCAGTTTTGTTGTGCGGACAGTGTGAATTAGTCACATTTCATCTTGAACGTTGAAGAGGAAAACAGATTTATTTTTTGGAAACGAAGTTTAATATTTTGAACAAGTAGCATTTTTTTGAGGTATGAAAACATCGGTTTAAGCTTAAAACGGAATTTGTGTCATCAGATTACTATCGGTATTATCATTTTTCAAATGGTAATTAATAAGCTCAAGCAACATAGAATTTTGTGTTTATTAATTTTGTCTTAGCAATTAATTATCAAGGGCCTTATTCATTTTTTTTCTTCATTTTATTTGCAGTTAATCCTTACAAATTATCATAATGTGTGACGAAAGCAATCCCACTACTTTATATGTGGGTAATCTTGACCATTCAGTGTCTGAAGAACTTCTATGCACTCTTTTTGCACAAATAGGCCCTGTTAATGGGTGTAAAGTCATAAGAGAGCCAGGTAATGATCCTTATGCATTTGTTGATTTTGCCAATCACCAGTCAGCTGCTACAGCTCTGGCTGCTATGAACAAACGAGTATTCCTCGAAAAGGAAATGAAAGTTAATTGGGCTACTTCTCCTGGTAACCAACCAAAATTAGATACCAGCAATCACCACCATATATTTGTTGGAGATTTGAGTCCTGAAATAGAAACTCAAACTTTAAGAGATGCTTTCGCTCCATTTGGTGAAATATCCAACTGTCGTATTGTAAGAGATCCACAAACATTAAAGTCTAAAGGATATGCTTTTGTTTCTTTTGTTAAAAAAGCTGAGGCAGAAAATGCTATACTTGCTATGAATGGGCAGTGGCTAGGAAGCAGATGCATTAGAACTAATTGGTCTACTAGAAAACCACCTCCTCCACGAGATAGTCGAAGCAGACAAGGGAATGCTAAAGCTCCTACATTTACAGAAGTTTATAATCAGTCTAGCCCAACCAATTGTACTGTTTATTGTGGAGGACTCGTGAACGGGATATCTGATGAACTGATGCAGAAGGTATTTTCCCCTTTTGGAACCATTCAAGACATTAGATGTTTTAAAGATAAAGGTTATGCTTTTATAAAATTCACCACAAAAGAATCGGCTGCCCGTGCAATTGAATCTATACACAATACAGAAATTAATGGTCAAGTTGTTAAATGCTTTTGGGGAAAAGAAACAGATCCAAATGCTACAGTTAATAGTACACAAAATGCTAATCAAGTTAATACTGCTCAGTGGCCATATATGTACGGTAATATGGGTGGCTATTGGTATCCTCAGGCAGCTTATTCTGCTGCCCCCACTGCCCAAATGCAGCAACAGTTTTTTGCTCAAGGGGCTATGCAATATCCTTATGGTCAATATGGTTATCAACAAAACTATGTTGGTAGAGGAATGGGAATGCAGATGCCTGCTGGATCTTGGCCTATGATCAGAACGCCTTCAGGCAGCACCCAAGGCAACCCTTAAGTAGTTTTTTCAGGTGAGCTTATTTTTATAATATATTTTTTGAATTCTCTCTAATTATTTTGTTTAAATGCCAGTAGCCTACTTGTTTATTTTAAATATTGGCATTTGACATACATCTTATTTGTAATTGTACTCTAATGTCAATGAATCCTGCCTAGGACGACACGTCTTTTATCTTAATTGTTGTTATTATTTTTAATAATTGCACTTTGTCTTGTTAAATGATTTTTCTTAACTATTCACTTATGTTATGTGTATATTTACATTCTATTATAAATAAAAACATACTTAACTCTTGCAGAGACCTGATATGTGAAAGGATGAGGAATGAATCATATTCCAGTGAGAAAATAATGAATATGGTATACAATTTTATCATATTTGTTTGTTTCATTTAATAAAAATAACACTGTAGCTTTCCCTTTCCATCTTAATAAGAAGTATATAAAACATTATTTAGATGATGTTTAATTAAGAACGTTTAATAACTGTTTTAAATCTTTAGAGATGTGATGGCGGAATGAATCATGTTTGGAAACACTTCCGTGTGCGTCTGGCATATAAGGTAACATGTGAGTGGTTTACTGGCATAGCAGTACGAAGAGTCAGAAGAACTGCATGATTGCAAAGTCACATTCAGAAGCCACGGAATTGCCTGCATATGAATTAGTCAATTGAAATTCATCTTTCATTAAAGACACCGAATTTGAATATTGTCTAGTTAAATGATGAATGTTTTGAAGATCCGATTCAGAGATTAGAGCTTTAAAAATCAATATTTTTTCTCCTCTCTGTCTCGAGGGGTGATATGATTGGAATATGCTTATTTCAAAGTCACTTTTGGAAGCTTACATATTATACAGAGAATAATAATTTATCTTATATAAATCAGAATTTTTTCTTTCTATTTACAACTACAGTCAATTTAGTGGCATTGGGCCCATGGCATGATAAATGAAAAATTTCTTCTAATTTAGTTTGATCGGGTTTAATTGGAACAATAATAATAATTTCTAATAAATCTTATTCTTAACTCATGCTTTAAAAATATTCTAAGAAATGTCTGTATGTTATTCCATTCAACTTTTCTATAGGTTCTGACAAAACCTATTGAAAAGTTGAAAGTTGTTTTATTATTTTATTAAAAAAGTTTAGCAACTGAAAAACAATTTTTTCTTATCGTAATATAATTTTTCTTGCATTCGTCTGAAATATCCTTCAGTGTGTTTAAAGAACCAAAAAAGTTCAGTTGTCACTCTATCTCTTTTTATTTAAGTATGCAAAGACAAGCAACAAAGACTATAATTAATTTTATTTTTTGCATCAGTCTAGACAGGGAATAAATATAAAGGTAGGAAATATCTTCATTTGAATTTGCCTTCCTGAATTTTCTAGAAGTGTTTTCATGTCAATGTTAATTGGTTTAGAGAAATCACTGATGATAACTTTTAGTATATATCCTCATTCAAAATTGCTCTTTAGTCCCCTTCAGCAAAATATGTTTTTCAGCTTCTACATGGCTGCAATTATGCCCTAAGTCTTCTTTTGTTAAATGGGTGTCATTGGCCTCTACTCTGTCAATTTTTTTAATTGTTTGTTTAAATTGAACAAATAGTGTAACCTTCAGACCCTTAAAAAAAAAGTCATGACCAAATTAGTGAAAATTGGTTCAGGTTGCCATAAAAAGTTGAATATCTTCATTTGGTATTATAGGATTTTAGTTGGGGTTCGGTCAAGGTAGGTCCAAAAAACACAAATTTAAAAAATGTATTTTTAAAAAAAGGATTATCTGCCAACGTTTCGACTTACATCGTAAGTCATCTTCAGGGCTTAGATATCACATTATATTATTGTAATTCTCTATTATATTATTGTCAATTATTATTGTATCATGACATAGTATTTCTACAGCCCTGAAGATGGCTTAAATGTAAGCCGAAACGTTGGCAGATAATCCTTTAAAAAAAATACATTTTTTAAATTTGTGTTTTTTGGATTTACCTTGACCGAACCCCAACTAAAATCATCTAATATTAATATCTACGGTAAAAAAAACTCCTATCTTCATTTGGTTTGCATGATAATTCTATCTTAGTTATTCATTCCTTTTCCTTCCTTGCAGCTCCTTCTTTTTTGCTTGATAATTTCATTTCTGACTTTAAGTAATTTAAACTCATCTCCCTCAACAAAATCAAACTGTTTATATAAAGTCATAAGAGAGCCAGGTAATGATCCTTATGCATTTGTTGATTTTGCCAATCACCAGTCAGCTGCTACAGCTCTGGCTGCTATATTTATTTAATACTGCCTTTTTAAAAGGTTTCGCTGAAATTTTAATAAAAAATTTCTAGATTAAATTAAATTTGAAAATCGAACATTATCATTTAAAAAAAAAAAAAAAAAAAAAAAAAAAAAAAGAAGTTCTGGTAGCTGATAAAATGAGATCCATAGTGAACTACAATAATGCCATTAAAAAGGCTAAGAAACAAAAAATGGATAATTTAATTGGATTGCAGGGACACCCACTGCAAAACTACTCGAGAAAATATTAGCTAATACAAAAACTCAATGAATCCTTCCATTACAATTATTACTTCAATTTCAGTATTATTATTTTGAGAACTCATTTCCCTAATGTACTCATTCCTTGTGAGAGCTTGCAAAATTTTTTAGAGTAAAGAGCTGTAATAAAAATTAATAGTCTCCAAAAATACAGAAAGAATCTTTCTTCCAGAGAAATTGAGGGCTATACTGATGCCCTATTATAAATCACTAGGAAGAGATAAAATATAATCAGTCCACCTGATTCTCTGTGAGGACAGAGATCTTTCAGTTCTTTGTTTTTGGACATATAATCAACCTTCTGGTATGAGACTTAAGTGATGTTTAACTCTAAAAGGGCCAAAAAAAAATCTTTAAGTTTCAAAGAAATATGTATTATCAGAAACTGAGGGGGTTTTCAAGAGCACCTGACTTGATGCCTGGAGAAGACCATAAAGCAGAGAAGCATTTTCCAATCTATGTGGATAGAAAATCACCATAATCTGATTAGGAAAAGAGAGTTTAACACAAAATAAGAATGAGAAGGGTTTCTGAAGAAAGAAGCTCTTTCTTCTCTCTTAAGGAGACGTGGATACCTTTCTCTGTGGTCAAATTAGTAAATTAGTAAAAATTTTTCCAATAAACACTGCTTTTCCTCACTAACAATTCATGTTTTGAATATGCTTTTGAACAAAAACCAATCAATTTATATACACTGTCTTTTCAGAACGTTGGGATAAACAACAAGGACCATATCATAGGACAGAGCATCAACCAGTTATATAAATAAACATGAAAATATAAATGTATTATAAAGCTGTTTTGCCAGTACTATCTAGAGAAATACTTGTGAAGGTGTTTATAGAATAATGGGAAAATTTCATAAAAATTCATATAATTCATAATTTTCATTAAACAAAACGACATTTATTGGTTATTGTGCACAGTTTGCCCAAACTGGTGGGAGAGAGAGGTTGGTTAAGAGAGATCCCAAAGCAGATAAAACAAAAATTTAAATAGCTCTGCTCATTTAAAAATACATTCATCGCAGACCGAGAAATAATTAAAAATTTAGTTTTTTTGGTTTTTAGGGTTTTTTAGTTCCAAGACATTCTAAACACACATTTTATCAGAAAATGCACATTAAATCTGACCTGATTACAATAATTTCCTCACCTTAGCTGTCAACCAAGAAATAATAATGGTGAAGGAAAAAAGGGCAGTAAACATTTTGTGGAATGATGACTAAGTATAAAAATTATACATATAAATAACTATATCATTAGTAATCATATTCGTATAAAATTGTATACCTGTCACCTAGAAGAGGGCTTGTCAGGTGGGTTGCAGCATATAATCTAAGGCTGTGCCACTTAGTCCTGGAAATATTAATTCTGAGCCTCGAAGCGAATTCACTGGTTGAGACAGTTTCATGTTCAATTAAAAAGTTCTTAATATTCCCATGTCTGATTTTATGTTTGGAGCATTCCTGGACAAGTTTAACCTGCAAAATTTATGAGTTATATACATTTTGAAAAGGTACTTAGATATTCTGGATATATCTCAAAGACTGTTTTCTGAGTGACAGGGAATATGAATGTTTTCATTTTATTTTATTAAGTACCACCCAGGGATACTTCATATTGTATTTATTAAAATAAGTTGCATAAAAAATCTGTCATACTTAAACATAATAGAGTTTTGTTTAAGTTTTCTTGAGATTAAAATTCTTAGAAGCAAAATTTTCACTTGTGTCCTCACAATTTTTGTCCCCCACAATTATTTATTTTTGCTGAACTATATATCATTACTACTAAGCCCAAATAACAACTATAGGAAGAATTTCAATTAACAGTATTTTATATAAAGTGGGGAAATCAAACAAATAAATAAAATAAATGAAATTTAATAAGTCAAAAACTTTAAAATAATTTTTTATTTAATTGTTTCTATATCATAGTATTTTTTTGTGTGGGAGTTTTTCTATATGCTCCATAATGTTCTTAATGTGCTATAAGCACTTTAAAAATATTAACCAACAGAAACTAATTCCAAATGAATGAGGGAGATTATTAACAATAATTATGAAATTTGTTAAAAATTGGTATGAAACATAACGCAAAATTAAATCTTTCCAAATAATTCTAGATTTAAACAGTAAGTTTTTCCATTAGCATTATGTTCACAGAGCAAGAGAAGATGAAAAGCTCTCTAAATAATGAGTACAAGAAAGGATCCCTCAATACGTTTTATTGTAGTAAAATTTCAAGTATTTGCAGTGGATGATAGTACTGCATTGTAGAACTTAGCACTTACTTTTGTAAGTAAACCTAATTACTTTACTTTTGTAAACCTAATTTTTTAGGTTTTGCCATTTAAATAGAAAACAAATAAAATTTCAGATAAAGGGCAAATTTTTGGATAGAAATATTCAAGAAATGTACAAACATACTTCGAATCTGATATATGACAATTTAGTCAGCTCTTTGACACAAAAATTGATATTAAACATTAATTACAGAGGATCTGAAAAGTTTGTGTTGTTTGTTTTTTTACATATTTAAAATCAATTTTAATGTCCATTTTTAATATTTTTCATGATGAAAATTGTACAAAATTATAAATACAATATGAATTTATCTTGTGTGTGACTTAAACAGAGATGAAATCGTGACCTCCTGGGCCATAAAGCCTAAACTTATTAGAGTGGATGAGCCCCTTCTCCCTGTATAGTGATTTTCACTTATTTATTTTATTATTATTTTTAATTTAATTTTTNACAAGCTTCTAAGACCTATGATATAATTATTTATTTAAATATACACATAAACTGACAGGAAATTTAATTATACATTAGTTTAAAATTTGCATAGTAAGCTCTAATTTTTTAAGTTTGCTGTTTAAGTTAGAAAAATTTCCATGAGATTACCACTTTAGTTTCAGATATGACATAAAAATTTAAATCTAAGCATAGTTTATAGTTGCTTCTTTTGAAATTACACCATCTTAAAACCAATAAAGCAGGTTATTCCTAAGAAATGGTGCAATTTTAAAAGAAGCAACTGTAAAGCATTTGTGCAAATTATTTACTTTAAAATTCTTATGAAAATGAGACTTAATAATTGTTAATTACTATATTAGCAAATATCATATCCACAACTCAAAATTAGATTGCTCAAGTATTTTTTAATTACCTTTCTATGCCAATTATATCCCATTACCAATTTGGTCTTACTTTCCACTACTTGTCAGTTGCACAGGACAGTGGATAATTTGGCAGAACATAAACTTTGTACTAGCATATCATTCCTCGAACATTTAATGAAGTGAGTCTGTGAGGGCTTTTGTTCAGAAGAAACAATATCCCTTACAGATATTAGTTAATTATACAAAAATACTTCGAATATTTTTTCTTTATTTTATTAGAGGGGATTAAGTTGTCCTCTTCAGAAGCCAATATTCTCAATAGTTAGAGATGGTGGAAGGCATTTAGCCGAAGGGGAGAGGGTTCTATGTATGTTGCAACATTAGTACATACCCGCAGGGCCCCCATCCCAGAACTTACTTATTTCCATGATTACTGAAGCTTTCTTGAACTTACATGTTAGAAATTTATAATATTATGATATTAACATGTACAATTAATGCTGTTTAAATAAAAATTTATTTGATAAATTTAATTTCATAGAAATAGATGATATTAAAAATTCGGTTTTGAAGTTGAAACCTAAGTAAAGTATTATCAATATTTACTTTTTAAAAAAAATTATAGCGCTGAAGTTTCTGTTAAAAACTAATTTTCATTAAATGCTACCCCTTGTATTTTATTTTGATAAATTAAGCTTTTAATTTTTTTTTTTTAATTTTACAAAGAACTTGACTTTGCTAAACCAAATTTAATATGCATTTCAATTTGTTGCTTAAGCAATGTTTTGTTATTTCTGTCCTGAAATTGATATATATNCAACTTAAGGAGTATAAATATTGTCTGTAAGAGAGGACTCATCGACCTTAGGCAATAAAATCTCTCTCTCTCTCTCTCTCTCTCTCTCTCTATATATATATATATATATATATATATATTACTCTCAAACTAATTTGTGATCTATGCATGTATCCGAGACTGAGAAATTATATGAATAATATAAGGTTATGTGTGTTTTATACATAGTAGCAATATTTGTCCTGTTGTGACTTACTTATTCAGGTAATCTGCAATCATCCCTTTACCCGTGGATTAAGTATAATAAGTAAAAGTTGTATTTCTGCACTAAAAGTAGATAATTCACTATTTTAAAGAATGATAACCCCTTCTGTGTGTATAAAGAATTGATTCATCAGTATGCTATTGGAAATACATGTCTCAATATTTTAGCTTGAGAGGTTTATTTCTCTATTTTCCATTCTCATGTCCTCTCTGACGTTTTATAAGAAAAAAATTGTTATTCATACCTGTCTTTAATGAAACATGAGGGCTCGGTTTCATCGTTGTAGGTTTCTTATCTATATTTATTATACAAATATGTATGGTTTTTGCAATCTTACTATTTTTTATTGGTAAAGAATTTTTTTGGGGGTGTGGTCAAGGTTGATCCAAAAAATACAAGTTAAAAAAAAAGTATTTTTTACTATCTGCTGACGTTTCAGCTTACATCATAAGAACTATCATGAAGGTTAGAGGGGACATCTTGCCTTCATGATAGCCCTGAAGATGGCTTGCATTGTAAGCCGAAACATCGGCAGTTAAGCAAACTGATAAAGTTGTTTTGAATCATGATTTTTTTTTTTAATTTTCCTTTCAGTCACTTGAAGTTCATGGAGGGAAGGGGAATTCTATTCATAGCCACTCTATTCTAAACATCCATGGCTCTGGGAAAGCTTTTATTTTTTTATAAAGAAAAAGTTCTCTCCCTGCGTGGGATTTAAACTTGCTGTCATTAACAAATAGAAACTGATACACTCAACTCCTTCAAAATCCTGATATATTTTCTTTAATTGCTTAATTCCATAGAATTGTGAACTTTCTCAAGCTTTAAAACTCAATCTCTTTCTTTCAATTTAAGTGATGAATCCAGTGCAAGCCAACCTTGGAATTTCAAATTACTTATTTTTTTACAAGGTAAAAAAATAAGTAATTCTTATACTGTTGGTTATGAACTCTTCATACTTGAATCCATATTGTAATTAGAAATGGTTGTTTATTTTTACTAAGAAAGCTGATTTAATTTAGGAAAATTTTAATGATTTAATAGATTTAATTTTATTTATGTATATAAAATTTATACTCTCACACACTTTTAAAATAATTGTTTAGAAATAATCAATGGAACTGAATCATTAGGAGTAGAGATTAACCTCTAATATGTGACATTTAAGGTTTCAGTGGGCATAATTTTCTATTTAAATACAATATAACATGAAATGCAGCATTAAATTTATTATTTTTACTTATTTATTTAAACCTTAAGATTTTATGATAATTTTTAATTAAAATTTGTTCATGAAGGCTTCCAAGATAATCAGAATAATTTCTTCTTCTGGGTTGGGCCTTTTACCCCTATTTAGTCTGATCAAAAGATGAGCAATAACTTGGCAGTATACTATTTTTTGGCATGGTCCAGCCAGAAAAAGAAATAAATAATCCAAAACTTGATTTGATTCATTTAATGGTTATGAAGTCACGATTATTAATTAATTTAAATAAATTTCAGTTGAAGATAAATATGATATATATTCTTATAATTATTAAGTTGCTAGGTACCTAGAAAAATATTTCAAGAAATCAGAGCTTTAATGAAATTGAAAGAGACACCCTGATTTTTTTTTTTTTTTTTTTTTTTTTTTTTTTTTTTTTTTTTTTTTTTTTTTTTTTTTTTTTTT
>KZ807239.1:376127-388689 GCA_000696205.2 Oncopeltus fasciatus
TCTCCCCGGAAATTTTACACATTGTAATTTTTTACAATACATATATGAAATTTCTTATTCAAGTTTTTTTTTATTATAAGAATAAAAAAAGAAAATAGAAATAATTTATTTTTATTGAAATCTGATGAGGGAAAGAGAGAGACCAAAATTTATAATCGTAATATCTTTGCTATATCATTGCTTATTTGTAAATTTAATTTTATAAGATTTATATTCTCTACATTTTTTTTTAAAACGAAAAACGCTTGTTAGATAGAAATTCAAGAATATGACTACGATGAATGAGTGATGAATGAGCGCTTACCTCACTCTTCCTTGGCTTATGGACATACCTTTTCTTTGTAAAATACATTTCGTTATTTGTTATTAAGAAAATTCATCTAATAAAAAACAGGATTAGATTACGCTGCCTAGCGTGACGGCCTTTTGGTCTCCAAAGTTGACTTTTATTATAACAATTTTTGACGGATATATGTGAAATAGTCTGACGACTAATTGTAATCAGACAACTCAGATGTTAAAATCCCTCATAATTTTCTTTTTAAACATAAAATATATTATGTAATTACAAATAAACAGTCCCCCAGCATTTCATTGATTACCATTATCTCGCGATATCACACTATTTTTTAATGGTTCCTGCAAAAAGGACTCCCTTTTAAATTAGGAAATAGAAATCTTAAGGATCGAAAACTACTTTATCATAATGTATTCAGAAGCTTATGTATTTTATCCAAATAAAAAGTAGAGGGTTTTATTACATTAAAGGCTGTATGGACACTAAAAATGAAAGCTTTGACAGCTCAAGTCATGGTTGATGACATTGAAGCAGAGGAGGAGGGGATTGCTGACTCACTACTCGATACAGAAACAATAGCACAGGCTGCAAGACCAGGGACTTCATTGCGTACAGCTAACGTAGCCACTGCTGCAGGCCTAAGGTAGGGTTAATAGGTTATAATTAGTTATTTCATGTTCATGTACTCATTTTATATACTTTATTCTTGAGTAAAAATGGGAGAAAATGTATTCAAGAATACGTTCAAATGGAGAGTTTTTTTAGATTTATTATTAGATGATTTTTGTTGGGGTTCGGTCAAGGTCAGTCTTGGAAATGTGAAATTAGGGACAGGACGTCCTCTTTCGTCTTCATGATAGCCCTGAAGATGGTCTATATTGTAAGCCTAAACGTTGGCAGATAATAAAAAAAATACAATTTTTTTTAATTTATATTTTTTTGGATCTACCTTGACCAAACCCCAACAAAAATCATCTATTAATGTATTCAAGAATATTAGTTAGCGATACGCAGGCTTTTGAAGGGTCATAGATAACTCCCAAGCCTGGCGCTAGTTTCCTGTCCGGATTTGAGAGGCTTTTTACAGAGAAATAAAATTCCATGCAGTGCTGTTGGTGATTAGAATAGGGAGTTATTCTTTAAATAGCCCCTTCTACACGGCCCTAAAGCCTTTCATATCCCAAAGAGAGGATGATATATGGATAGAAAAAAAAAACAACTTTGGATTTCATATCTTATAGTATTTTTTTTTACCCTGTGATGCATGTATTTTTTTTTAAATTCAAAGTTCATAATCTTTATAAGATCTTGTTTTTTTTTTGTAGTTTAAAAGGTTGTTAGTGTGATATAAATCACTAGAACCCAGCTTGTATAGTAAATGTTTCTTCTTAGTGTAGTCTGCACTACAGACTAAAAACCAAGATGTTACTATGGAAAGAGTAAATATTTGTTGTAATTAGAAGGTTTGAACATTACCACTGAAAGATTCAACACAGTTCTGTGATAAATTATGTAAACTTAATATCTTTAAATTACTAGAAAATTCTATTGCTTTAAGAGAATTTGAATTAAAATTGAAATTGGAAATAATTGGTTTTTTTCACAACTTGAGGTTTTTAAATTATAAGGGATATTTCGGAAAATAGAATTTCGTCTTCTTCTAAATTGATGATGTTGGTTGTTTAAATCTCACTTAATGATTTAATTTTTTATTTATGTTGGAGGAGACAATGTATTGGTTGCTGTAAGGAATATGGTCGTATATTTACGAATATGGAACTTGATATTTTCAGTTTTGTAAAATGTCAGTTTGTTGACAAATGTTGGTTAATGATTTATTTTTCACATCTGCTGATGTGAGGGGTTGTATAGCTGCTTGGCAGTAAAAACTCAACCTTTTTACAATTATCTAAATGTTAATTATATGGTTTGATTTTGAAATCAAATTAAAGTTAGGAATAATGGTAAAGTACTTTTTGAATGTTGGGATAGAAAACATATACATTTCATAAATATTTTTTGAATATATAGATAATTTAATATTACAAATCATTTTATCTATATCTAGTTTACAATTACTTGTTAGTAAGGATAGTAAGGATTCAAATTTCAGTATGTTAGTATATTCTACACAAAAGGGTAATGAATTAATATAATGGTTCTCTATCTATTTAAGTTATTAAAATAGATAGTAGGTTGACATAATACTGCGGTGAAAAGTTATTAATTTACAAAAAGTTAAAAAGGTTTCTTGATTATATATATGTCTTGAAATTACATTTTTTTGTTCTTTCCTATTCTCTTATTGAGAAATTAAAAGGTCTAGTTTATTGTAAAGTAGGGACATATGTTCGGTCATTAGTATTGTTGTCAGTAATGTTCTGTATCTTCGCTCTGTATGAAAATTGTAGAAGCGACCTAAAATAGGATTATTTTTAATTAAAGTTTATTTTTATTAGCTTAAATAGTTATTTAACTTATTTATTCATTCATTTTATTTTTGTAAGTGTAATATCAAGATGAATACATAAAAAATGGTTATAGATTGATTTTGGAAGTTTATTACTCATATATCTTGGAAAATGACCACCATTAGTTTTTGTTTTGTTTTCTTTTTATCATCTTTATTAAGAGAATGAATATNTTTTATTATCTAAATTATTGACATTATTGAAGCAACATATTCCTTGTTCATATTTTTTAAATACAAAATTCTTCATTTTATTATTTTAAGTTAATATTTCATTAATATTACTTAAAGTAAAATTATTAATTTTATTTAGTTTATTTTGTACAGATACTTTCATTGGTAAGGGTCCATGTATTGGTTCACCTTTTCTTTTGATATTTGCTTTCTTAATGTAATTTTCTTTTGCCAAAATATTTGTTTTGTTTTCTTTTTGGTACAACAATTTTAATTTTCCCCTATGTTTGTCTATATAGTTGTTAATTGGTTGTCTTTCGATTTCTACATTGGTTGGTTCTGTTTCATTCAAATGTTCATTTATAATTTCAAAAGGTGTTAGTCCTGTAGTGGAATGTATTGTTTCATTGTAAGCCAGAATTACATATGTTACCTTTGTATCAATTGAATCAGTTTTTAATTCTTCCCTATTTTCAAAATTAAAGTTGAGTGAATTTGGTGAGTTACAGTTTGGATTTTGTCTGCAGGTGAAATGTTTGTTACTTTTGTGTAAATTGGATAGTTCTTTTACTTAGGCGTTATTGAATCTATTTCCATCATCACAAGTTATTTGTTCTTGGGTTCCATAGTAAGAAAAGAACCCTAGAGTTCCTACAGACAAAAAGACACATACACATACATGTATAAGTTTTGTACGAATCATATTTTTACTTCTAAAATGCAGGCATTTTTAAGATCTGTTGAAATTTGTGTCATGGTACTAATGTGAATAGCTTGATTCCCTACAGGAAATCTGCTAAGAAAAACATAGGTAATCTACTTTGTTTACTCTACTCCTATGCGCTGGAAATTTTGCTTTTTCATGAATGAAATATATCACAAAAAAAATCTAAATTTAGTTTTTATCGAATATTTGTGCTATGTCTGCCGAGTCATTTTTTCTGGTTTCATTTTGTAAACAGACAGTTTTTGTAAAAGCCCTACGGTTAATATATCAAATTTCTGAAACAAAGTTTTAATTACTTATTTTTTTTTATGGAGTGGGGAGCTTTAAATGTGAAGATGTGATACATACACTTAATTTCCTAAAGATCCAATTTCTACCTTCAATTTTATCTATGACTACCTAACTATTTACTTCATAAATACTCAGTAAAAGAAATCACAAAAATTGAAAGCAACTGAAGATGTAGTGGTTATTAGGTTATTAATAATTAGTAGTAGACAATATCTAAAACATATCAAAATTTCTTTTCTGGAATTTCCTTTAATAATATTGATAAATTATACTCAATACAATAGATTGAGTACAATCTATTGTACAATCAATACAACAAATATATGTAGAATAAATTAACATACAATATAGTATGTTAATTTACTCTTTGTCACATAAGGAAGAGCCTTTGATTCTCTTAATTTAAAACAAGAGTGAAATGTTGTAGGCCGAGGGGGAACACAGGACGAGCAGTGAGTGGAATGGTAAGACCAGCAACACAGTCTGGAAGAGCTACATCATTGGAGAATGCTCTTAAGACACCTCGGACTGCAAAATCTGCAAGACCTGTAACTACACAAGCTGCACGCACTGTAAGGCTCGGAACGGCTTCC
Source organism: Oncopeltus fasciatus (assembly GCA_000696205.2). Taxonomy (NCBI): domain Eukaryota; kingdom Metazoa; phylum Arthropoda; class Insecta; order Hemiptera; family Lygaeidae; genus Oncopeltus; species Oncopeltus fasciatus. The sequence continues at coordinate 380,681 of KZ807239.1, forward strand.
ATGATGACTCAGCCTGATGGGCCTTTCATACAAGTAAGTTATTTAAGATATTAGAAATCACTGATGTAAAAATCACAGATGTTATAACATATTTATAATCTCACTGATATGTCAGTAAATAAAATTTTTTTGTAAATCATTCACTGATACAACTTAATTAGAGAGATTTTAGTTACTTGTGCGTAGGATTCCAGTTTTTGTAAGAACTAAATCATAAACAAAGTTCAAACAATATAAATTACATTATCGGGTCAATATGAAGATTTTGAAAACTTTTTGATAACATTTGACTGAGGTACAAATCATAGGGAAATAAAAAAAAATCATGAACACTGAAGCTGCATGGTCTAAGGAGGTTTTCCCAAGTCCCATTAAAGTTGAACATAAATAACCATAAAGGATGATAATGATAAAAGAGAATGATGAGTTTAGTGGGTATGACTATAAAGCATTGCTCTAGACTGGCCGGGATGAAAGAGTGGGTGGGGAGTGCTCACTTATTCTACTCATGAATTTATTTCTTAACAAGAGTTTTAAATAAAATTAGTTGTATAACATAAATGTTAGAAAATTAAATTTTACACCTCCTTTGTTTTAAAAATGTTTTTGAAATTTGAGTGACAAAGAAGATATTTTGTTAAACTTAGAGTAAGGAAACTCCACAATAAGTAACTGATAAAAGAAATATTGCAGAAGATTTACACAATAATATTGAAAAATTAGTGGTGGGGGTTCACCTGAACCCTAAATTTTAATTTCATGGTCTATAAGTGACATTAACAATTGTTTTTCTGGAAGAAGTTTGTCATGCTACTTTTAAATGGAAAAATAAAGAGTGAAATGCTGGTTTCGTTACTGAGCGATATTAGGGGAGTAGTAGGGGAAGAGTGGGGGATTACCTAAAATATCGAGTAAAACTTTTTTTTTATGCAATGGAATTCACTTAGTTTACAAAATTACTGTGTGACTGACTTGTGAGTCTAATAAAATAAGTTGTTAAAAAGGGAGGAGTTTAAAGTAAGATCAAAATTCCAAACTATCGTTATTATTAGCATTACAAGAAAATATATAGTATGTAATTTATTTAAAATGTAATTTTCTAAAATTTATGCACAAAAACATTTTTATAAAATATGCTTGTTATTTTTAGCAATTTATTAGATGACTATGGAGCGTTGATCAGTCCAAAACTTCCTAGTTAATAAAATATTTGGAAGACTGGGATTGAGTACTAGATTTTTTTTTCTTTTCTCCATGATCAATTAAGCCTCTCTAGAAATTTCACAACAGATTAAGATGTAGATAAAATTACAAAAATATATTTTCACTTCAAACTGTAATGGAACAACTATTCACACTTTTGTTGTATAATTAGGTAAGCACCTTTTAAGGAATAGGCCACAATTTATATATGAGAGCTAATATTACCCATTCTATATTAGAATTTGGCCCTTCCAAATCAGCTAGTCTATTTCTTCCAGTAATGAATTAAGGTCTTATATCTCAATTATTAAAAGCAATAAGGACTATATTGTTAGTTTTAAAAATAATCAAGTTATCAACCTTTTGCAAAAAGTGTAATTTTTTTCTTTAATATGGTAATGCTAGAATGTATATATATATATAAATTATTATTATTATTATTCTCTTGTTGCAGGTAACAAGACTAAATTTAGCAAAATATGCAGCAACCAATGGTGTGGCTAAACCGCTGTTTCTCTACATTTTTTACCATGAAAATGATGTGAGAAATGTGAGTAGATATTCAAAACAAAATCTATTTCTACATTAAAGTTTAAGACTTCACTAACGCAGAGTTATGTATGTTTAACTCTATCACACTATTAAATATTTACATTTCATATAAGTATATTCGATATTTTTCTGAATTAAAAGTAGATCATGGAATAATAAATATTTGACTGATGTGAGAATTATTACTTTAAACTTTTCTGGAGTAGCGGTATAGCCAGTGATCAGTACACACCTGTATATAGAGCTCCGTCTTGCCAAAAATAATTTAAGAATTGTAGGAAGAACTGAGATCTTAAACTCAACATACATTTTCAGTGAAGTGTCAGTGACATGTGAGTGCAAATTCAGCTCGAAGCTTCACGTGGATCACCTCAAAACAACATCAACTATCACCTTTCACAACTGTCAATCCTTTTCAGCCTCTTCAAAACATTACTGGAGAGGAGATGGAAATCACCACCCAACATATACCCCGACCACCTCCCATTTTTGTCAGAAACGTACTAAATTTTTGCCTCATATACAATTAACTCGATGAGCGAGTCGGCAACGGGATACACTTGTATCAACCATCAGTCAGTCGACTAAAATAATGCCAGATAGCCCAGACACCTACAAAGGTATAGTGAGCTATCTTAAAGAGACAAACGCCCAGCATCACACTTACCAACTAAAAGAAGATCGTGCAGTCAGGGTCGTCATCCGTAACCTCCACCATTCAACCTCTCCTGATTATATCAAAGAGGAGCTCTCTGAACTTCTTGGATTCCAGTTCAGAAATGCCATTAACATCACAACAAGCAGGCCTGGTAATGACGGTCATAAAAAGTCTCCGTTGCCCTTGTTCTTTGTGGATCTCAAGCCCACAAGCAATATAGATGAGATTTACAATATTACCTCACTTTGCCATTGCAGAATACGAGTGGAGAAGCCCCTCCCTTGAAGAGACATAGTTCAGTGCCAGGAATACGGTCACACTAAAAGATACTGTGAGTATGGTGCTCGATATGTCAAATGTGGAGAGACACATCTCACAGGAGACGTCTAAGACCTTATCTCCACCCGCTTCAAGCTCTTCCATAGTAAACTCCAATTTCATCCCAATCCATTTGCCCAATCCCTGTCGTCGGACTCCAATTCTCACAATCCTCCCCGGCGACTAAAACAGAGATGGCCTCGAGACCTCCTGGCCCTTAATGCCTAAACTTATTGAGAGTGGGGTCAATGGGCCCCTTCTCCCTGCACAGTGATGACCATTTATTTGTTTTATTGTTGATTTTATTTTTATTTTATTATATTTTTTTCTTTTATTTTGTTTATATTTTTTTATATGTATATTTAAAAAAAAAGATTTAATGTATTCATCATCAAATTACAATATGTTAAGTTACAGAATGTAATAAATAATGATTTATTTAAAAACATTTTTTTTCTTACATTAGATTTTCTAAAGATACGGGCTGATACTGAATACATTTTTTAATCAACTCAGTTTTCAGCATAAAACTCACTCTTAGTAATTTAGTTTTGTAGATTAACATACTTATAAAATAATCACTTACTAGCAGAAACTGAATATTATTATGAACTGAAATTTCTTAGCTAGCTGATAACAAGTTGAGATTGTCTAGTCGTAACTCATTGTGTGTTTGGCTCTAGGGACTGGATCAGTAAATCTCTGTTAGCTTTCTTATAATTCTCTTTGGTACACTCTTGGCCGCATTTTATTCCTTGAGATCCCCTTATGTTGTTTTCAAAGATTAAGAGATTTTTGCTTTTTGTCTGTCGATGACTTTCACACAGCCTCTTGAGTATAATTTATTTTGCTTGGATTTTTTCTGGATTCCTATGAATTCCTGAGCCACTTCTTTCATATTATTTTCTCCCCCTCTTCCCAGATTTGTTCCCTAGAAAGCACTGAACCTTGTCAGTAGTTTAGAGGGATTCGACAAACTGGTCTGCCTTGCTACCTTGGGTTGCAGGGGTTGACAAAGAACCTAGAAGTTCGATAAAAGTTCTGCTAAACTCTCACTTGAGCGAGTTGGTTGTCAGTCTGTACTGATTCTGTATTTTGATTAATTCCTTAATTTGCAATATTCTTTATCCATTTTGTAGACTAGTATTATTTAATCTAGGTAAGTGAATATCTAATGGAATACTGAAATATTTTATGCAATTTTAAGTTTATAAAGTAATTATATAAACATCAATATAAATAGATCACAAAATACGCTCAATATGAAAGCTATACTAATCTAAGAATTAGGAATTTTGAAGTGCTTTGAGACTTTTTTTTTTTAAGGCACTAGACTTGGCTGTAGAAGCAACAAAAGCAGCTCAATTTAAAGACTGGTGGTGGAAAGTTGCTCTTGGGAAGTGCTACTCCCTTTTAGGACTGACAAGAGATGCAGAACAACAGTTTAGATCCGCTCTTAAGCAGGCTCCATTGGTGGATACGTTTCTCCGTTTAAGTGCTCTGTACACCAAGCTTGACCAGCCCCTCAATGTGCTAGAGGTCTGTAACGCGGCTCAGCAAATATTCCCAAATGAAGTCACACTGTCGACAGAAATAGCCAGGTAACTTTTTTAGAATGTATACAGAAAAATCTGTTATAATATAGGCTCTACTATGTGCTTCTAAATATTAAATGTCTCAGAAGAGAATTTTTGTTGGGATCATTTAAAGTTCCCTGACAATAATTCTCTTATAATAATCTCTTCGGTCAAAAACTCTCCATTTGAAATTAGATATCTCAATTTGTATTGCTTGATGTTAAAAGAAACTAAGAAGAGTATAGGGTATTATTTAATTTAAACATTTAAAAAAAATTATCAGAATAAACTATTAAAAAGATGCAAATATACAACTTGGTTAAAAGAAATCAGTCCAACAATTAAATCACTGCTATTTGAGTATTCATTTAATGAGATTTTTAAGCATACTTTGTCCCTTTCTTCAACCTAAAACTATATATTTAAAATTTTCAATCAAATAATAAATTTGCATAAAAAAGCTTACATTGCATTTAAATGTAATTTTTTGTATTTGAAATCAAATGAACTTTTAATATTTCTAAATATTTTATTTTGGTTGTGGTTTTTTATCCCACATAAATTATAAATAATTCATGAGAGGGAACAGAACAAAAATCCAGGTTCGTTTCCTGGCGAGGACAGATAGATTTTTTTGTTCTGTTCCCTCTCATGAATTATTTTTAATATTTCTATTTTTAGCTGATTATCATAAGGAAATAAAATTAATGATGTTGATTACATATTAGAACCATATTATATTGGGAGCTAAAAGATGGATTTGTTCAAAATGTTTAACAATACATAAATTTATAATGTAATAACATACAAATGTTATATAACACACACACACACACGAAGTGTCGAGTTGATGAATAGTGTTAGTTCTTGTAAGTGTGACATTAATTTTAGCATGAAGAAGACTTACACAGTGCTCTTCAACAAAACAGATAACTTACTGATCTAGGATCAAACCCTCACAATATTAAAATATCTAGAGAAAAAACTTCTCTATCCAACTACCTTTTCTGCTAAAAGATTTCTCGCTACCTCCTAGATAAGGAAGGGGCATAACAATTAGAGTACCGAAATTGGTCACAGATTCGGTTGATTGATTGATATCTTTGGCACTAAATTTTTGCTTAAATTGGGAAGGTTCTTTAAATGCCCTAAATTTCTGAAAGGAAATCACTGTCATCAGAACGTATACTAACTAAAGTCAAATTGGTTGAAGAAACTGAGTCCTAATTATTTGCAAAGTTATTGAACACAATTGTGGAGTCAGACCACAACCACACGACACAGGAGAATGGGTTTAGAATGTCGCCAAATGTATTCAGAAATTAAAGTTAAAGGGAAAACCCAAGATATTTAAGCACTTCAGCTTCACAAGACTGCTACAATTTGTACTCCAAGCAGTGTCTCAACCATTGAATATATATAGAATATATACCACATTGGGAAACCTCTCAATGTACCACAGGAGAAATCGAAAATGTACTACTATAAGCTCTAAAACGGTGAATTTGAGGACCAGAGAACATTTTTCTGAAACTAATATGGGAAGTAACAGTGTCAAAGACCGTTCAAACACTAACTTCTAAGTGACATTCATAATAACTGATTAAACACATGGTAAAGGTATATTAAAGCTGAATCAAAATGCAGTAAGATGTTTACATTTCCATTTTACATATTACATTTCCCATACACTGATTTACTATATCACTGTGAAGGATATATAGGGTATAGGTATATCAGTCTAATGAGAATTGGTATAGGAACTCTCAACTGTTTTAATTAGTTATAGGTAAAGAACTTTCAACAAATTTATGCCTACATTTCGGAAACTTTTATTTCCTTCATCAGGGTCAGCCTTGGTTACTTCCAGATGACATGATGTCCCAGATTTTAACTCCTACACAACTCATTTTACAAGCTTGTTGTTGATGACATTGTTATTGACCAGTAACCTCATTGTTGGAATTCAAACTATAAACTCATTGAATTGGGAGTTCAACCAATGATCAATTACCACAGTTGAAAGGTTACAGTTCTGCACAGTCCTCAACAAGCTCACTATTTATGAGTTTTGATAAATGTAAATATTTTGTTAAGAGTTGAATTAATAAAATAATTATGAGAAAGAATATATTTTTTGGTGTGTATATTAATTTGGACATTTAAAATAACTAATGAGAGAGGAAAAATCAAGATTGGATTAGGTACCTAATTCAAATAATTGCAAGTATTACATTTCAAAGAGCAAAGGTCAAGATTAGAAAGAATATATATTGAAATGGTACAATTAATCATTGAAAAGGCAAACATTCAAAACCATCCCTCTAATAAGGTGCACTTCTGGGTGATAGGACAAGAGTTGTCTTATTACTGGAAATAGTAAAAGGAATATATAAATGAGTTATGCTAGAGAAATTAGTTAGGGTTTTGGCTAGGATCAGAAAAAATAAATAAAATACTCCAAAATTATTGGGTAATTACATATTTTGTTATTGGCAATGTTTCGACTTGTAATTCTTACAAGGTAAGTCGAAACATTGGCAATAAGAAGATAATTACCCAATAATTTTGGAGTATTTTATTTATTTTTCTGATCCTGGCTGAAACCCTGACTAATTTCTCTAACACAATACTCAATGGCCAACCAACCTCCTACCACATAAATGAGTTAGTTGAACAAAAGGACTTCGACTCTAAAATTTTGAGAAGAATGAGAAAAAAATAATGCTAATGAAATAGTATTGATATTTAGCTAAAATGAAATAGATTTCATATATTTATTGAATATATCTTTTAGCAATAAACAAATGTGTGTTGAGTTATATTGCACTAAACTATAAATTAAACCTATTGCTACAAAAAGATTTTAGTATTTCTATTTGAAATAGGAGGTTATCCCTACTCTTATTCGTTCAATTTTGAGCAATACAAAATCGGCTTTTTATTTTACATTTTGATATACCAAATTACAGCCATAAAAAAACTAATTAGACTGTAAAATTAAAATTTACTGTACTTGTAAAACTCCTCTCCTAATTTTGCTGTGTAAGTATTGAAACATTTATTTTACCTATCTCTGTTAAATTGCATCACTTTAAGGAAAATATGATGCATGCAAATCTCTATACTCTAACTTTACACTATTCATCCAGATTATGAAGTGAACTTTCAATTTACATTTAAAGTGATGTAAAAATTTCATTAAGAAAAACAGAAAACTGTGGCCTGTAGAGCGTATATATATATATATATATATATATATATATATATATATATATATATATATATATATATATATATATATATATATANCCACCACAACCTAGGGAAAAATTTTATATATATATAGTTAAGGGCTAGGATTGAATAAACAACTACTTTTAAAAATAAAATATGTCTAATTTATTATCAAATACAAATGCTTACCACTAGTTACCAATCTATTACTACTTGGATTGTACAATTTTTCCAATGAAATGTATCTAGAGATGAGAAACACAAATTACCGTTGGGATCCCCATAAAGGATTAAGCTGTTTTATTTTGTTAAATCTTAAAGTGAAGAATAAAGTTGTACTAAAAACATATAAATGTACCAAACAATTATTGAGAGGGAATAGAAAATAAAAAACTATCTGTCCCAGCCAGGAATCGAACCTGGATCTCCTGCTATCCGGGCCGGTGTACTTTCCAGTTATACTA
>KZ807239.1:389414-421522 GCA_000696205.2 Oncopeltus fasciatus
ACACCGGCCCGGATAGCAGGAGATCCAGGTTCGATTCCTGGCTGGGACAGATAGTTTTTTATTTTCTATTCCCTCTCAATAATTGTTTGAAATTTTCGTGGGATAAAATACCACAACTAAATTAAATATTTATATAAATGTACCATTCACTTTCTGGTAAGCTAGGAATGCTCAGCAACATTATCTTCTAAGTCCACTGCTTCTCCAGCACCAGTGTCTTTTGTCTTTTCCTATAGAGTAAGCACCTACAGCTCTACTTAGGGCAAATCTTGTCAAGAACATACGAGTATTGATTGACTGTGGATTAAAATTCAGTCATCATATAGAGGATGGATATTTGGCTTAAAAGACAAGAGTATAGAGTTAAGGAATTTAAAGCAATAAATGCTGTTTATTCAGCCTAGGCTAGGTCTACAGTGGAAAAAAGACTCCAAACATAGCTCATGATATTTCTAAGGTCGAGGCAAAGCATAAGAACTATATTTGATACTTATTAATTGATTTGGAAAGTTCAGAATCTTGAAGGACCTGCCACAAGGTCTAATTTCCAGTGAATCTTGATTGTCTTGAACTACTCGGGACTAATGCCTATTCAGGTTGTAAGCTAAAACCTACAATGAATTTTGTTTTAATCTTAAACTGAACATATTAAATAAAATCATGCCCAACAGTCTTGGATATATATATTTATATATAATTATTTTGCATTTTGTTCATTTTAATACATTTATGGATTGTATTACTGTTTTGGTATTTTTATTTATTTTTCTATATTGTTATCTATATGCTTAAATATTGTTCAGACTGTAATGCAAAGGACTTTTCTATTGATGCTGTAATTAATAAATAAATTATGATTATGCTTTACCAAAAATTTTATAATTTTTGCAAAGAATTTTTTTTTAAATTTCATGACGGTAAAGATGTTAAAAAAAATACATTTTAAGCATAGTTAACCAGGGTGAGGGAAGATTTTTCATAAGATCATGTTACTATAATTTTTAATCTGGTTCTGGAGAAGCAGATATGAAAAAAAGTTTGCTTACACTTCTCTCAAGCCAAACTAAACCATATCATTTCTTATCCATGAAGAATTCTAGTTTTAATATAAAAAAGAAATGTAGGATAAGTAAATTTTCAATACTTCACATAAGCTTTTATTTTAGGTTGAAGTTTCATGGGCAAAGTCCTCATTTTCAGAGTCCAAGCACCTATTTCATACAATACATGATCAATAGTTAAAAGAAAAAAAAAATGTTTCAGGGTTCTTGAAGCATTGAACAATATACCCACTTCAGTAAAATATTACAGAGAAGTTTTGAACCAAGATGCTATGAATGTTGAAGCAATTGCTTGTATTGCTGTAAATTATTTTTACAGTGATCAACCAGAAGTCGCCTTATGTTTTTACAGGTAGGATTGATACCTTCCTAAAAAAAATAATTGTCTCTTTCACATTGTGAAATATAGTTTGTTTAAGTACATTACAAGAGTCACAACAGAATAAAAAATCTATCTGTCTTAGCCAGGGCTCAAACCTGGATCTCCTGCTTTCTGGGCCGGTGTGCTAACCGTTTGCACCTCTGAGACTAGCAAGATAACTTATTAAATTCCCTGCACTCGTACCGGGAATGTCTAAACCTCCGAGAAAGACGAATACATCGTCTATGCTCGAAGGATCTGACATTGTAAAGCTATTTATCAGAATCTCATAATTTACTTTTTATATCTTTCTATAAATATTGTTTCTGTGGTGGTATTTAATCCCCTGTAAATTTTAAACAATAAATGCAAGGAAGCCCTGGCTGAGACAGATAATTTATTTATTCTATTCCATTGCATTTATTGCTTAAAATTTACACAGGATTAAGTACCACAACAGAAACAATGTTTATAAAAATAAATAAAAAGTAAATAACGAGAGTTTGATAAATATCTTGACAATGTCAGCTCCTTCGAGCATTAGACGATTTATTCGTCTTTCTCGGAAGTTTAGACAATATTTATAAAAAGTAATCAATTAGGGTTTGATGTGGACTCTAGAGAGGATGATTATTCAATTCAAAGCCCAAGGTGCCTACCATGCTCATCACTAAACGAGCTTGTGCATGGGGTCATGGCCGTGATACAGTATCATTCCTCAACTTAGCTTTTCCTTCATATTCACCTTCAATTACTTTTCATACTTTATTGCTTTTCGATTCCTGGATCACAACATTGACTATTGTTTAGACTTATGGTATCATGGTAGTACCCATGTCATCTTCATTTACTACTTGTGTCAAAATACACATGGAATTTTACTACAGAGGCATCAAAATTCCTTGCAACAATCAATGCTCACTTTGAGCAGATGAGAGATTTATAGGAACCCATTGTGTGACCTTTGATATGAGGATAGAATTTTTATCAAGGTAGTTTCCTATATAAAATGAGCAGTCTGCTTTTTCTTTAGACAGCCATCATTAAGAACCAAGGCTTCATTGAGGTTGATGTTTAGGGGTGGTCGCTTCAATTGACTTTCCTGACTTTACCAGAAGGTAGTTCATAAGTTACCTTCTATGAATATTTTTTTTTGTGGTATTTAATCCCACATAAATTTTAACAATTTTTAGTGCAAGGGAACAGAATAAAAAATCGAACTGTCCCAGCCAGAACACGAACCTGGATCTCCAGCTTTCCGGGCCGGTGCGTTACCCATTACCCTACCAGGACAAGTCTGATAAGTTAATAAATTTCCTGCACTAGTGTCAAGAGTCTAACCTCCGAGGCAGACGAATATATCTTCTAATTCTTGAAGAAGCTGACATTGTCAAGCTGTTTAAATGACCCTCGTTATTTACTTTTAAATTTTAATTTTATAAATATTATTTTTCTTTTGGTATTTAATCCCACATAAATTTTAACAATTTTTAGTGCAAGGGAACAGAATAAAAAATTTAACTGTCCCAGCCAGGACACAAACCTGCATCTCCTGCTATCCGGGCCGGTGCATTTTCCATTTATGCTACCGAGACAAGTTTGATAAGTTATTAAATTCCCCGCACTAGACTCCAAGGCAGACGAATATATCGTCTTATGCTCGGAGGAGCTGACATTGTCAAACATTTTTTGTGGTATTTAAACCCACGTAAATTTTAATAATTTTTAGTGCAAGGGAACAGAATAAAACACTCTCCTGGCTGAGACAGTTAGATTTTTTATTCTGTTCCCTTGCACTAAAAATTGTTACCTTCTATGGATTCTCTCTAAATCTTGAACAAACTAAACCAATATTTTACTGTGGAATAGAGAGGGGCTGAGTCCTTATACACATTCCTCTCGTTAAGAATTTTTGAAGTTTGTCACCAGTCTGTGAAATGTATTTTTGAAGACAAATTAAAAAAATAAAACTGAAATAAAAATTTAATTAATATTTCAGGCGTTTATTACAAATGGGAATTTATAACGCAGAATTGTTCACCAATATAGGACTTTGCTGTTATTACGCTCAGCACTACGACATGGTAGTTAATTGTTTTGAAAGAGCATTAAGTCTAGCAGTTGATGAAACATTAGCTGATGTTTGGTACAACATTTCTCACATAGCCATTGTAAGTAATTCTAAAATTCTATTTTATAGATAAATAATGAAAAAAAGATTGTATTTTTCAAATTTTCTGAAGAATAACTTTATTAAAATATATAATCATTTTTTATTTAACATTTTTCTCCAGCACTGTCCAGGTTTTATTCACTGTTCACTATGTCTGAGGCAAGAATAAAAAAATGGAGTGAAATGCTCACTGGAAACTCACATCTAATCTAATAACTACTCTTCTGAATGTAGTTAACATTTTGTTAATGAGGTCCTTGCAAGATTTCTGAGGGGGTAGCCATGAGCCTATAAATATCTCTCTCCACCTCATATTGAATCCGAATAAGGATGGTTTTGAGAAGTATTTTGCAAGGAATTGATAACAGAGTTACCTTTTTAGAGAAACTGATCTAAAAATTTTAGAATTCTTTAACTTGTATATAATTGAACCATTCTATAGAAATTTATTTTATAGCCTAGATTTTTCTGAATGATGGAAAGAGCTTGTGCTGACTTCCAAACAAGCTTTTAGCAGCACTGACTGAATGTGTTCCATACTTTTGAACTTATAATGAAGAGAAGTAATTGTCCCTAATACACCCTTGGTAGGCACTTGGCAGACAATGATCCAGCCTCCTTTTTTTTTTCTTTCTCTCTAGTTAAATTTATTTAAGTTAGAGATTAGCTGCTTCAAAAAACAGCTCATACTATTTATTTAATTGTAGGCTGGCCAGCTGTTTATTATTTATTGTTTGATGTTCATCTTTATTATCAGGATTTAAGCATGATAGATAATAAGTTTATTAATTTAAATATAGATAAAAGAAATATATTCTACACATTTTCTAGTTATTGTAAAATGATTATTAAGAACTTCTACCTTCTCTTGATGGTTACTTTACACATACATAGTGTATTATCAATTTGTTATTCAGGAGGATTATATTCCATTGACGGTTCTGACTAAATTAGTACCAGAGTCACTGGTATCAGTGTTTTAAAAAGAAGTGAATAATTTTCTTCAGGAAAATTTGTCAAGGAATAACTGTAAACTGAGCAAATTTCTCAGCATTATAATTATTAGATATTTGTACTTAAAATTTAGATTTTAGTTAATGTTATATTTTTCTGAATAATTAAGAATTTCATAGAATAGTTCTCTTAATATCAAATAACAGATTTGTTTAAGAAACAGCTTTAGTTACTCTACCAATGGTTCTAAGCATGATTTTCGGACAAGCCAACTTGTAATCAGTGAGGGAAGGTTAAAAAAAAAATTGTGAATAATCGTTTTATTTTAACTAACCTAGTGTAATTTTCACTGAAGGTTACTCATTTGTTATGGTAATATACATTAACAAATTATCAGGAATTAAATCATACCTATTACTTTTGTTACTATAATCTAATATTACAGAATGCGATCTTAAAGGTTAAATGCTAAAAATAACATGCAAATTGAGCCAGTTAATAAAGCACTGATTAGAAACTAATCTGAAACATCAAAAAAACTAATAATTAATTATACGATAACAAAGTGAAAATGTCAATGGACATTACATGGTATGGTGTGTAGACTATATTTTTATTTTAAAAAGTGCTTCTTATGTATAGTAATTAAGTGCTTCAAGTTTGAATAAACTATAAAAATTGTTTAATTCAAAAAAGATTTATTTAAAAGAAGGATCTTTGACAAAACTCAATTGTTAAAAAATTACTGAAATTATAAAATATTTCTTATATCTTAGTGATTCAAATGATGATGTTATAATTTTACTAATATCTGGTTTACCACAGGGAGTTGGAGAATTGATGATTGCCATACAGTGTTTACGGCTCTGTATCTCAAATGATTCAAATCATGCGTCTGCATACAATAATTTAGGAGTGCTGCTTCATAAGAAAGGACAAAAAAGGGACTCTATAGGATATTTTGTAGCTGCTCAGGGCCTGGGATCATTCTTATTTGAACCTTTTTATAACCATGCTCTGTTGGCAAAAAATGTAAGATTTATAATAAAAAGAAATCACTAATCTATTTAAAATATAAGAGCCTTCCACTCTTTAGTAGAGCATAGGACTTTAATCTATTTAATAAACAATCAAAAAATTATTTCACTTACCCAAATTTTGCTATAATTAGAATTAAAGTAATTTTGTTTAAGAACAATTTTAAAATCATCAGAAGTTGTATTATAGGAAAAGCATGAACAAAGCTGATGTTTCATTAAATATGTATACAGATGAGGAATTTTAACTATAACGGCAATAAGTGTAAAAGAAAAATCACATAGCCTGGCTCAAGACTGACTGGAGAGGAAAAGAGAGAGAAACACTCATAGTAATCCCTCAATAAACCTTTTTCCTAGGGGAACATAAATGTCCCTCACCATATTCTCATCAAATTATTTAGAACATTAATATTATAAAATAATGCCTATCATTTTCTATAAACTTTTTCATAACCTAAATAAAAATGATTAAGGGTTTGTTATAGAAAGCCTAAATATTGCATTTGGTTTCAATATTTAAAAACACGAGACCTGCCCAACACTCAAAATTATATTCTATAATATTTTTAATATCGATTTGTTTTAAAAAAAAAAAAAATTACATTATACATCTATTTTGTTCACTAAATTTTATTTGTAATCCCTAATAATGAAGAAATTTTGGTCTCCCTCTTTCCTTCAAATTTTTTACAAAAATAAAACTTGAAAATTGAATTTAGTTTTGTTATTTTAAAAACTTTGTATACTAGAGTTCCTAAAAACACATATGCACACACACTAAATATATAGCGTTCCATTTTTCCTGTTAATTCATGTAGAACCCAAGTATCATGCTTTATATTATATCTAATTTTATGTATGATCTGTTTTATAATCAATATTTACTCCAAGAGCAATCTAATTAGAGGAAATGTTTTGATTTGCCTCAATTTTAATGAAATACTTATTCAACAATTGGTTGGCCAGGGCAAAGTCCATTATTTACATAAAAATAAATGGAGTGAAAACAAGCAGACCAAAAAAAAAAAAAAAGATTTGTCCTAATTGACTAATGGATAAAATCCAAGCCTTTTCCCAGGTCATTGAGCTGAAATAGACTTATGTGATGTCATCAGTTTATGATTTTGAAATATCCTTATCACAGTAGCTGCAAACAAATTAGTTTCTCAAGTAATCTAGCTTATGCTATAGAGTGATAATTCCACCACAACCTAGGGAAAAATTTAATTGATTTCTTGGTCAGATGTAGCCAAATTTGATATTTGGGCTTCTCTTTGCAAACTCTTGGGCATGAAGGTTTAGGCTGAAGTCAGATAAGGCGAGGGGGAGTTCAGAGAAAGAATGTTGCATATTTTTTTATTAATGTTAACAAAAAAAGTTTATGAACTAAATAAGCACAAATGTGATTCCTGAATATTTTTATAAGAGGTAGATCATAATGAAACTAGAAGAGTTCAAAGAAATGCTTTCCTTCACCTCTTCCCTCCCAGTTGGCTTAGAGCCAGCCTCAGTGGCTTTATTTTTCAGCTTTGAAGAACAAATCATATATTCAATCTTGCTTAAATTGCTCAGAAATATTTTTAGTTCATGAAGCTCCTACATGATAAGACCTTTTTTTTTCTATTGATGCATGAAAAGTAAAAGTTATTATAATTATCACTTATATTTTCATTTACATGCAAAAATAAATTACCTGATGATACTAGATATATTTTATTTATTTTTCAGGGAGGTGATTTACAGACAAGTTATACGACAATTCAAAAAAGTCTAAAAGCATATCCAAATCATATGCCATCAAAAGACATTTTGGCATCACTTGAAAAACATTTTAAATGTGTATGAATTATTGTAAATTATATTTTTTTAAGTCATGTTGATTTAGTTTTTGTGTAATTCCCTATGAGCTAACTTGAAAGCATTAGAAAGTATGTAAAGATAAAATAATAAAAATATGTAAAGATAAATAAAACTAATAACGGTTCTTAAAGACATTTCAAATGTAAATATTAAGCTTGTGAATAACAATCCTTATTATAGAATATTAAATTTATAATCAATCAAAAACTCTAAAATTATGATTTTTTAAAATGAACTAAGAAAGTTTCATTTAAATCATATATTAAGGTTACCTTTGGAATACCTATAAAAATCGCAAAGATCTTTTGTCCATTATTTTAAAATAAAAATTTTCTTAATAAGATTTAAATATTAATGAAATAAGCATAATATGGAAAATAAATTAATAAGACGGTTTTAAAGAAAAAACACATAATCAAACATATTAATTTCATTATTTAACCAATATAAAAATACAAGCCAACTTGTAATCAGTGAGGGAAGGTTAAAAAAAAAATTGTGAATAATCGTTTTATTTTAACTAACCTAGTGTAATTTTCACTGAAGGTTACTCATTTGTTATNAAAAAAAAAAAAGAAAAAAAAAATTAAATATTTGTAATGATGGATAGAAATATTTTCCTAGAAAGCACCAATTCTATTAATAATATCTTTACAAAGAAAAAAGTCTTCTCATTATTCCAGGAAAGAATATGCCAGTATAACAAGGATGACTTCTCACGTTTTACATTTCAGTAAATACAGTATTAACTAAATAGTAGGGGCATTTTTACAATCTAACCAACTAACAATTATCGATTTAATTGTTTTAATTTTATTAACTATTTGAAAAATGCTGCATGTATATTTGACAAAAGATAAGCTTATACTACTAATTTTAATCAACAAATTGAAAAAAAAGTGATAAGTTAATGCAATGGAGTAGAAATATAGATGTAAAAGATGTCAGCTGATAGGGCATGGTAGGGGAAATACACAATAGAATCTCTGAGGAGAGGCATTAAAAACTACATAAAACATAACAAATCATGCTCAACTAATAAGTATATAAATCCATATTAAATTGTAATAAATATAAAACAAAAAATCAATGAAAATAGCATAAGCATTAAACATCCGCATCCAAAATTTTCAACAGCCTTGTTTTTAGATGTTCTGCAATTTGAGACAATTACATACTGATTACTAGCTGAAATACTGAAGCAATTAAATTATCAAAGTGATGAAACCTATTAGTCTACTATACTTTTGAGATAACTTTTCAAGCATTTTAGACTTACAGTCACAGGAATTAACTAGGGAATATCATATATTCCCTGTTAATTGGAAAGACTGGTAGGGTGTACCATAAATAAATAAAGCAACATTACTGTCTACAATAATGGGGCATATTAAGAATATATTTTTAGCTATTGTTTGACTTGCATACCTTATCATACTTAATATTGTATAGATTTAACTCTGTGAAAACTTTGCATAGGCTTTATTCATTATTATTAATACCTACTATAGCATAGCAAATAAAGACATGATATAATAAAGGAGAATAACTAAGTCCTAACTTTAAATGTCAGTTATTTTATTTTATCTTTATCATTATCTGCAAGAGCCCAGACACATAATTACTCAATAATTTATTTGTCAAAAATATCCCGGTTTCAATTTACTTTCATAATATTTGCTCAAGAACACCTTGCCTTATAAGGGATTCACACTGAGAGCGAGGCATGAAATGCTGACTATTCTTATCTAATGTTATTACTTCACCATTTTCAAGTTCAATTTTTCCATAATTTGTGAGGCAGCGAACCTAAAACAAAGAGACACAAATTATAAATGGAATAAGATATAAATCAATAAATGTTTTTAAAAATTGTCAATAAATATAAGAAAAAACTTGTTTCAAGCACAATAATATAATTCACAACTAAATCAAAGTTAGGGAACTATAATACACATTCAAAATATAATCCTTCTAGATATTTATCGAGAAAGGATGAAGTGATTCACTAAGTATGGAAAAAATATATTTATTGAAAATACCTTTTTATCTATACCTAGCTTCATTATTAAATCTTCGACATTTGACAAATAACCTGAGAATTCCTTTCTTTTTGTAAAAAACATTGAATAGTAAAGCACATTATAACTAACTTTTTGTCTCAATGATCTCTTCTGCTTCTTGACTAGTTCTACCAATAGTTAAGAAGACGAGCAAGGGACCCGCCTAGCTTACTTAGAACTATTCATGATCTTTCTTTAATCGGATCTGGAATTGGAGTCCTTATATATTTTAACCTATTGTAAAACTAAAGTATTTTGAATTTACTTTACAAACAAATCATAAGTACCATCTGCTCTGAATAGTTCATCAACACCAGTTCTGAGCTTCATAGCTCTTCAAATCCCTTTCTATTACTACTGGTCCTTTATTATTTTTTAATTCCTAAGCAAAAACTTTGGGCTATGGAGGGAGGAGTTACCTCTAGTTAGCCACCCTATTCTAAACGCCCAGAGCACTGGGCAAGATTTTATTTCTTGATAAAAGCAAGCATAAGGAGGGGTTTGAGCAGTACCAGGTTAGTGAAACCCAAATATTTCTCTCGGTGGCACCCCACTTTTTTCATTTAACAAGTATAACATGGTATATATACACACACATACATGTATACATATCTGTGTATGCGTGTGCCACTAGGGGAAAAAAAAGAACAGTATTTGAAAAAAAAGTTTGGATGAAATTTTAGGGGTTATTAGAAGCAAGTTTACTAATACTAAGCATTGATCTTGTGTGGTAGGTTTCAGATTAGGTAGAGAACCTTTAGAAAAAAAAAATGGTACTTATATTTGAGGATATAACCATGAAGAATATCATTCAGTAAGAAACAGTCTTTATATAGAGCACTATACCAAAATTCATTAAGAAAACTAAATACGGTTCCTAGGACATAAAATTCAAATTTATGATGGGGGCAAAAGCCCACTCCTAATTGCTCAATTTCACTAAAAAAAAAAAAAAAAGAATAAAAAATAACTTTTATGAAAAAGCCTCTGTACATTACTTCAGAATTCATTAATTCTTCAGCAAAAATAACACATAGTAGAAATTTTAAATTATGTAAGTACCTTAAGGGGAAACACTAGTTTATGATTTTTTCTTGGCTTTTTATAACGAAATGACCAGTTGGATAACTGTATTTTCTTGATTTATATTCATAAATACCTCAAAGAGTAATGCTCTCATAAATGAAGTATGATACAGTATTCAGGTGAAATATAATTATTAAACAATCATGAAGACTATTTACTCTAAAACTTGTTTAAACAAAATAAAAATGAATATTTAATAATGTTGAAAAATGCAAAACCAAATACATATAAAAGTGATATTTTTGCTCTCAAATCAATAAAATTTTAAATTTTTATATAAATTATTTAAACAGCAGAAATTAAAATAATACAATTATGAATAATATACCTCAATTAACAAGTCTTTAGGTGGTTGTACATCCTGGAGCAAATTTAAACCATTCTTACCACCTATAGACTTCATATACGTAGTTAAACATTTATTGTACTTATTAAACCAGATTACCTGAAAAAAAATTTTAATTTAGATTTCAGTGAAACTATTTATTTTGATTGAATTTGATTTAATTTATCAGTATTTACTAGTAAATGGATGAAATTAGTCGAGAGGGATTGGGAGTTTGAGAGCTAAAAAGTTAAAATCATATCTTATAACTATGAAGGTCTTCCCCCACTCTTCAATGCCAACAAACCAGAGCCATCTTAAGTGATTACACTCATTGTTCTTTCTGGCTTGCAAGAGAGAGAAAGTTTTTATTNTATATATTAATAATAATAATGCAGTCACAAGACAAAATTCTAAATGCATACGTTAATAGACAAAGCATACGAAAGTGGACCTAATATGTACCTAATCATATAATGAAGTCAAGGCCACATTAACACTAACATGACACGAAATTTGAAATGTTCTTCAAGCCAAGAACCATCCTCTAAATATTATAATAGCTTAAAATTTTAGAAACAAACTTTCCAAAAGCACTACATTTAAATTATAAATGAAATTAGAGTGAATCCAGACTATTTTGATTTTTTATAAGTGTTTAGGAGGGAGAAAGCCTAAGCCCCTTATCCCTTTTCATTTTCATGAAGGAAATTTGGAAAGTGAACAAGAGCTGTACTAGGCTCCTTACACCTATGATATTGTATATTACTTAGAACAGAAACTTGATGGCTGGTCTCATTGTGGCTTTAAGAATGTAGATATAGGCGCACACTCTTGTCTTCAATTGCAAATCTGAAGCCGTTTCGAGAAGTTGTTCAATCACTTGAACTTGGTAAAAGTCATTAAAACACATTAAATGACTCTGAGCATGCATGGGGCCTCTCTACAAGCCCTCCCCTCTAGACTATGGTTTTGAACAGAGTTCTCTGTGGTTATTAAATCTAAGATTTAGGGGTGTAGTACATTTTCTTACATAAAAAGCTGGACAAAAATTTCATTGAAACAGGTATACACCTTGGGGGTCGCCTAAGAAAAAAGTAATGCAATAATAATTTTCTTAATTATTGTAACTAAATTAATACTTTTTATTAATTCTCTCTTTCATTCAATATTGCTAATCAGTACAAAAAACTGAACTATATTGGAGAGCAAACAGAGATATAGATACATCATCTTCAGAGAATTTAGACCAAGACAAGAGATCGCACTTAAAGGAAAAAATTTGTCAAAGCCAAGAAGAAATTTCTTCAAATGGCAAAGGATAACCCAACTATTTGTGAGTTCTGTGGACAACTTCTTACCATCAAACATATATTTACAGAGTACCTAAAATATGAAGAAACAAGGAAGAAATATAACTTAAATGGGACTCTAGATAAAATTCTATTGGATGAGAATAAAGTCATCAAACTCCATAAAGTACTTTCTGAAAGAGGGCAGGCTATTAAATCTTATCTAGATGCATTTTCAGTATTACATTCCTTTTCTATTCTCTCTCAATTTTTTTTTCTCATAACTTTTGTAGTATCCTAGTATTAAGAAATTATTATCTACCTCCACATAATAACTGTTCACATTACCAATACATTACACTTCATCAGAACCTATTGACAAAAGTTCTTCTTCTTTAAAATACCTTCTCGTTTTTTCAATATATCTCCCAGGTATTAATGACCAAAGGTTGACATACCATTAAAAAAAGAAAAAAAATTATCTTAGCACCTTAGATATTGACCTTGATTTTGCAAAGAATAATGAAAATTCGGGAAGTACTCAAATCTACACGCCAGTGAGTAAAGAGTTAATGACGTACCACTATTTTCCACAGCCGACTCAGCAATTTGAAATAATACTCCTTGGTTCTGTAAAATATTACATGGCAAACCAAATACAGTTCTACTCCCTCATTTCTGTTCATTTATTCTAATAGCACTCAAAATTAACAAAAACCAAACTGATAACTATTTTAAGTTTAGCTCAATTTTTACTATTTATTTGATTAAATTTCTAGCTGCCATCATTGGAATCTATCTAAAATGATAGAAAGGTCAATAAACATTGGACCAACTTCTAGATTAAATTGAAAAAAAACAACAAAAAAACATGTAGTATTCTATATAATTTAAGTGTTCACATAAATGAGTTTCCACACTACTATTCTTATTCATTTTAGGTTTTTAATTCATGTTTTAGCATTATTAATATTTAAGAAATGATAAATGTTAAATTGTTTTGCAGGAGTAAATCTCCTCTTGTACACTGGCAAGATATTATGTAACAAGAGATCATGTCTTGTCAAAATAAACCTTTATTCCCTTAAGTTTTTAAGTCAAATGAATGGATATTTTACTAATATATGTTAAGAATAATACTAAAAAAATATCTCCTGTGCTTCAAGTGTTCATGGAGTAAGAGTTTCTTCAGGTCCTTAGTCTTTTGACGCTCCCCATTGCCTATGAATTTTGAGCTCTCAGCAGACATCTCTTGACCTGTTGGATATAAATAATGAGACAAATCTGGCTAGTTGTCTACACATATTCGATTCGGAAATTTTACTTTTGTAGGAATTAGACTCCCTATTAAGACAGTGTAATAAGTCTTAGATTTAGCTCCCTGAATTCCTCTAAAGAGAGATTCACAGCGTAAAAATTTCAAAATGCAAAAGAAACTTCTGTCAAAAGTATAGTCATACAAGTTATAGTAATTATAAAACTGTACTTAGACTACAAAATAGAAAAGGTCAGAGGTGAGATGTTGCCAGAGATCATAGGGTACCTTGGTGATACCAAGGTTTAACTAGGATTTATAAAATTTCCAAAGTACTTTGAGCAACACTTAACAGGCATCTTTAAAGATATAAATGATCATAATGAGTCCCTACTTTGTGATAAACTAATATTAATGCCTAAATGGTCTATGGGAAATTAGACTGAATTTCTTTAGGAAAAATGTTTAGTACACATATAAGTTAGTAGCCTTTTAGAGTTGTCAGCTAAAATTCCCTGAGCACTAGAAGATGGAGGTGTTGCAACTTCTGAACAGAAGACAAAATAAATATTTTAAACAATTAATGAGAGGGAATAGAATAAAAAAATCTATCTGTCCCAGCCAGGACTCGAACTTGGATCTCCTGCTTTCCGGACCGGTATTGCTTCCATTACACCACCGGGATGAGCTAAAACTTATTTAATTCCCAACACACTAGCAAGAGCCTAACCCACGAGAAAGACAAATACATTGTCTTATGCTCGAAAGAGCTGACATTGTCTAGCTATTTATCGACTTTCCGGGCCGGTAAGCAGGAGATCCAGGTTCGAGTCTGGGGCTCTCATTAATTGTTTAAAATTTAGGTGTGATAATAAACCACTACTAAATTAGTATTTATAAATGAAAATTAAATAAATAAATAACGAGAGTCGATAAATAGCTAGACAATGTCAGCTCCTTCGAGCAAAAGACGATGTATTTATCTTTCTCATGGGTTAGGCTCTCGCTAGTGTGTTGGGAATTTAATAAGTTATCTAGCTCGTCCCGATGGTGTAATGGAAGCATACTGGTCAGGAAAGCAGGAGATCCAGGTTCGAGCCCTGGCTGGGACAGATAGATTTTTTTATTCTATTCCCTCTCATTCATTGTTTAAAATTTACGTGGGATAATAAATCACAACTAAATTAGTATTTAATAAACATTTTAGGTATATACATAACTAAAATGAGATTTTTAAAAATTGAAGCAATCATTCAAAGCAGTTTTCCATCTTAACATTATTGTTATTACTTAAGCTTAACTTAATTAATATAACTTTTGTATTAATTTAACTAATCCTAATTTAATTAAATTATAATTAATATCATTGTTATTAAAATAAATTTTTATGATTTAAATAAAAGGCAATGGAGTACTTATAGGTTTCATTACTTACAACACACAAATGCTATCTGTGCCCATTCACCATGCTACCTGAAATGTGGGTGTCCACAACCACACTTTAATGTTATTAAACAATAAATAATTCATGAGAGGGAACATAATAAAAAAATCTATCCGTCCTCGCCAGGAATCGAACCTGGATCTCCTGCTATCCGGGCCTGGTATGCTGACCGTTGCACCACAAGGACAGCCAGATATCTCACTCAATTCCCTCTTCACTAGCGAGAGCCTAACTTACGAGAAAGACGAGAACTTCGTCTTAAACTCGAAGTAGCTGACATTGTCATACATTTTGTCGGCTCTCGTCATTTACTTTATTAAATTTTAATTTTTAAATAAAACCACAACCAAAATAAAATATTTAAAAATTAACAGAAACTTATGACCATGAAGTGTCCTTGAGAATTTTAATAAAACCCTCACTCTCTAGTAAAAAGATCGTAAGTCACTGATAACTTGGCTTCCATCATAAAACTAATGTGCTCTCAAGTCCATGAGATACTAACCAGCCATCTAGCTTAGTATTAACTCTTAAAGCTTCCACTCACTACCTCATCAATACTAGCCATAGACTGTTGTCAATTCATTTCGGCAACCTTCTCTATTCTTTCTGTTGACTGTGATGTTAAAGCAAATGGTTGAGCCACAGACAAGATGGAAAGTTCAGTAAACCAAGTTAAAAAGAAGAAAACTCAAAGATATTTTAGAAGACATACAATAAAATAAGAAGGACATTAATGAAATACAGAAAGGCTTGTTTCTGGCCTTTTGGAATTGCCCAACTTACACATCAGCACTGGCCTGACATAATTAAGGCCCTGATACAGGCAGGTGTTTATAGGTTTTGTGGTTTCTGCAATGATTTATATGCAGATGTATCTATTATTCCAAAGTAGCTCCAATCCTTTTTAATTTGACATAAGCATGAGCATGCCAAGTAGCAACGATTTCATTTTTTTGTCAATTATTAAATATGTAAAATAAAATATAATTTGGTGATTTAGATTGAGGTACCCAATATTTTTCAAAGTAAGGGTTAGTAAACAAACAAGAGGCGAAGGCTCTGTCTAATATTAAATATGGTAATTTAAGCCAGAAGCAGGAATTAAACATGAGCTTCAAAGGAGCCCCCCAAAATCAATGTACATGGTCTATCTGGAAGGGGTTTTAGTGTCTGGCCAATTACCATACTACCATAAAATTAAACAGCTGCAAGAGCCATAACTAATTGAAAGCTGAATTAAACTATTGACAGAGTCAAAGGTGATACAATAAAAAAGTATAAGGGCCTATATCAGTATCAAGGCAACATGGAATGTTCAAACCTTACTGTAGCCATGAAGAATGAATGAAATAATAAAGAATAATGTATACATAATCTTATTTCAGGAGATAAGATTGCCTGAACAAGGCCTTATCTACAAGAATTACTCTCTCATTAATAACAAAGCAGATGCAAAGAAGGGACACTAGAGCAGGATTTATCATTAAGTAAGAAATTATAAATTATTTTTTATTAAGAGTAACTAAAATATAAAGATCCTGACAGAAAGGTTTTGTCATACCTCTGCTTCACTTAAGTTTGATTTGATATCAGGAGGCAAGACTGCACCAAATTCCCACCTTAATTGCTTCAACTTCTGTAATCTGTTCCACCTTTAAAATAAAATAATTAAATTAAAAATTATAGAACATTTAATTAGTAGTACCAAAAAGATACTAATTCACACCAAGTACCATGGCTAACTGTTATGGCTGTTTTAAGCTAACTCATTTTCTATGTCTGTTTAAAAAGATACACTTAGACGACTCAAAATAAATCATCACACATTAGACAAATCAAAACAATTATATTTGTCTAATGTGTGATGATTCATTATTCGTGTATTTGGAAAAATTTATACTTCCCCGTAGTCATGGAAATGTGAACTTAGGGACAGGACGTCCTCTCTCGTCTTCATGATAGCCCTGAAGATGGCTTACAAAGTAAGCCGAAATGTTGGCATATAATCTTTTAAAAAAATACATGTTTATTAATTTTTTTTTTTGGATCTACCTTGACCGAACTCTAACAAAAATCATAACAAAACAATTATAATTCATTCGGGAAAATGTTTAGGAAAAACTGCTATTTCATAATTTTTATTTTAAAAATATAATAATATGTATGCATATAGATGGAGTTTTTTTTTTTTCTAAATCAGCATTAAAATTCTCTTATCTGTTTCTATTTTCAGTAATGCTGGCTGTTTCCAGGATTTTTCTTTTTCTGTTATTCACTTCTTTTTGCATGCATGTGCATTGTTGAATTCATGGCTTTGGCCAAGTTAAAGGCTCTCGTTGTATACAAAACAATTTTTATATATTGTTTGTAATATACATCAACAAAAATTTTTTTAAAACAATGTGTAATTATTTAAACTTTTCCTTTTATAATGAAATACCAATCTTCAATTGGAAAAAAGAAATTATTACAAATGAAAAAAAAAAAAAAAAGAAAGAACATGAAATCGTTATCTTGTGACCGTGCCTTTCATTCTCATTTGTTGAGTTTATTTGAAGCTTCCTTCCTGGATTGCACTGTTATGAAATTATATTTTCAGGAAATATTTACCTAATATTGTGCCAAATCAGTGTTTAATGTCCACTAATTTATTAATTGTTTAGGCATCTATAAATCATGTAAAATAAGGAATTCCTTAGGTTAGAAAGGACTTCCATTCCAAATTGAGGAAACCTTAAACATCCTGATTAAATTTTAAATGTCCTTCTGAAATCACTATATATGTTTTTATTCAAAATCTCTAACCAATAGTTTGATTTAAGTAATTCCCAAATATAATGATGAATTAAGTCATCTAGCATTAGAGGGAAATAAGCTAAACACAGGGTTCGGTCTTATTTCAATTTTATTAATGTAGCACAGAATTTTTTCTTATGTAAACTCTTAAAGGGAACTTACTGATAAGCTAGAAGACATCTCTTGTTCCTTTCAAGGGCTCCTTGCCTAGCTTTAACTGCAGGAAGAAAATTATTAACAACAGGATCGTATGTAGAGCTCCTTAAAAAAATAAAAACATTGTAAATAAAATGCTAAAGTAAAATGTACACAGAACCGGTTAATAAAATAAGGCACATAGAGGAGAAAAAAAAAAAAAAAAAAAAACTACTTATAGACACTCAACTCACATTGCTTCATCAACAAACTGATTAAGAAATTTCATTTCTTCCAGAACAAGTCTCACGGTGTCATCCTGAGAAAAAGATAGTTAAAGACTTCAATTTGAAGAGCATAAAAGAAGTAATAAAAAAGTTTTCAAAATCAACACTGACATCATAGGGAGAAATAGTTTCTGTGGACCTGTCTAACTCCTTAATTAAAGCAAGTGCTTTATCACCCCACATTTTTAGTGATAAGAACAAATTCAACAAACGTTTGAGGTATTTATTAAAAAATAATAGGACAATTAATAAACATTATTCAACTACAAAAATAAAAATGTCAAAATTCATCACAGTTCAAAGAAATGACAATTTTTGTTTAGTAATTACAAACCGATTGGAGTTACTGTCAAGATGGCGCGAAAATTGACAAAGAGATATGAATTGAGAAAATAATCAGCAAAAAACACTATAGGTTCCTTAACAATTTAAGTAAAAGGCTAAGTAATGAAAAAGATGACGTCATAACCATGAGCACTGACAGCAAAATGTTGTGTAAAAATTGAATGTATTGTGCTTTACCATATTAAAATGATAACATAGTTAATTATTTCATTATTCTTCGCGTAAAATACTCCATTTTTTAACTACTTATATTTGTATTGATGAAGTAGATTCGATTTACACTTTAGTTTCTCATTCTGAATAAAAATTTATTGTTAGCTCTTGAATAGAAAGCTACAAATTAGTTTAATCATTAATCGCTCAATTTAATACAAATCATGAGTCATATTAATTAATTCTCGATAAAAAATACTTTTTAGAAACAATAAACCATATATGGACCAGAACAAAGATATCTAAACAAATGTTGGTCCGGAAATAGAGTACATAAAATATTTGGTGCGGTTATGGGCATGATTTTATTTATTTTATATACTCTCTAATTAACTGCATGCTAATAAATAATTTTAAGTATTCAATATTAAAATTACCTAAATCAAGAATAGTATATAATTCGGATAATATTGCGAATAAGGATTTAAGGAGGAATAACCTTAAAAGTCGAGAATAAAAAATATTTTTCGCCGCAGTGGGCTTCAAATTGCGTTAGATAATTGTTTAATTTAGTAGCTACAAAATGAATACAGATTAGTTAACTAAAGAAATGTATATTTTACATGACATGGAAATTTCAAATATAAATATTTATAAACTATGATGCTGAAAAATTCGCTCATTTTAACCAGTTCTTGCTTAGACCTAAAAAGCGGACTTTTATTTTGAAAGATGGGTTTGATTAGCCCAAATAAAATTGGAACTGTTGTTAGTAGATCTGTGTAAATGCTATAAAAAAAAAAAAAAAAAAAAAGTGAAGGAAGGTAAATTCGAAATTACCGCTCCTTTAAGTGTACTGACAGCTGCATAGGTAGCGCCACATCAAATGGGAGCCTCCCACCCTACACCACTTGCTGTCAATACGTAGTGCTATTCTGTACTTGCCGCTATTGCTTTAGAAGTTTCAAGTACTTTACATATGACTTTTCTTCACTCCCAGACAAATTTTAGGCAGTTCTTACCTCTATGAATAGTCGGAGGAGTTCAATTTAGAAGGGCGCGGTTGGGGTATCATGTGTTATATATTTGTCTCATGACAGTGAGTTAAAAGAGGCGGAGGTCTGTTCTTTGCCCTGTGAGTTTTTGCGTGAAAAATTGTTTTTCCAATTAGAAGAATAACTATAGTTTTATTTATTTATTGGGGTAAATTTCGTTTGAGTGGTAAATATTTCTTTCTATAATACGATAAGTGCTTCGAAATGACACTATCTAGAGAAATTAGAATAGTTTTCCTTCTGGTTTTGGCTTGTCTCTGTGGACAGGTACGTGCTTATTTAGTTATTTTTAATTAAATTTATTAACGTTTTTATTTACTTTAAGGCGGTTTATGAAATTTACTTATTTCTGCTTTAAATTTATTCATTTAAAGTTTTAAGTTATTGATTACCTAGTACCTACATAACAGATTATATTTTTTTTGTGACAGTTAAAATTAACAGTTATTTTTGGATGTATTAACTTTGAAAAGTAACTTCATTATATAGTTACTAAAAAGAAACTTATAACCTTGTCAGAGTTGTCAGGCTGTTACCTTGGAAATCAGTATATAAGTAGAGTAATGTTTTTATTTTCTGATAACAAATACTACTTGTTTTCATGAAAATGTATTATTTAGTTAATTATATGTTAACTTATATAACTAAATTTTTCTTCCATTATTAATTATTTACCACTTCTCAAGTTGACATATCTCCCTTTTTCATCCTTCCAAATTGAAAATTTATTTTGATTCATTAGCTGTTAAAACCAATACTTTTCAAACATTTACTCCAAGCTTTATTGCCTGATAAGTCCAATATGTAATTTGCCCACATAACTGAATAACATTACTTTCACTTACTGTTAACATATAAGTTTCTTTTGTGAGTTTTATTACTATTAATTAAGCTAATTTAATGTTGAAAGAGTATTCTATGCCTTTGTCAAATTAGGTGAGGTTAAAATTAAAATTGTTGTAAAGCATAATTTACCCATACCTTTTTTGACTACATCCTTTCTATTGAAACTTTTAATATTAACATGTAGCTCTCTGAGAGTTGTATTTTAAAAGTAAATGTAAGGTGTAAAAAAGGAAATATAATACTAAAGTAGTATTATTGTTTTGTAAGAATGGCCAAAATTTTAAACTAATTGCCCTGTTGGTCTCCCGAAAAAGTCTACAATTCTTTTAAAGAAGTTTTATACTTTTTGAATTTTCTCTTTAAGAGAATTATCTAATTTCATAAAATAGCTGAGGAAGTAGGCTTAATAGGCTTTTTGAATTTAAAGAGAATTATAAAAGTTGCTTTGAGTTTGATTATTTACCCGGGGAATTATTTCTATTTATGATTTAAGTAGCTTATGTAAGAAATCAAGCCCATCCCCAAGTAAAATTAAATGGAGACCAAAGAGGGACCAATCATTTCATGTAAAAATAATAAAATACTCATTTATATGCACACCTTGACATAATTGTATATATATTAAAACACAGAAATTATTGCTTATTATAGCTTCCCTGATTAAAGAAATGATTATTTGATTTTTCAAATTTGTAAAAAAATGAATTATTTAGCATTTAAAATTAGGCAAGGACCTAAAAATGTAATGATAGTGTAAGAAAATTAAGTATTTAACACACATTTTTTCACAATTGAGGAGTTCAAAACAACCATCAAAACGATCAAACAAGGTTAGGAAGTAACAGGTAATTTAAAAATAGTTCTTAAAATACAAAGAAAACAATAATTAAGATAGCAATACTTTTTGAAAATGGCAAGTTAGTTAAGAATATTTAAAACAACTGTGAAGTTGAAAGATTGGACACTTAGCTTAAGAATCAGGTTATAACAAGAATTTACTTTTAATTAATTTTAATAAAGCAATGATTCAAATAATTTTTAATTTACTTAAAATAATCCCCAGAAAGATAAATGACAGTTTTGTTACATACTGGCTCGTTAATATAACTGCATAGCTAATAATTTTTTCCTAGCTGATTCATTCATGGGACATGTCAAAAATATTTTATGCAGTGAGATGTTTGGTATGTTTTATATTGTGATACAAAACAGTTATTATAATACTTCGACATGACTCAATAGTCATACGAAAACATAAATAAATGTCTCTGGTAAACCAATAGCTAATGAATGATTAGTATATAACTTCTACATTAGAAGTGATGTCTAGTGAATAAGAACTTGTTTTCACTCCTTCAATAAAAATATAGTTTTATGATTTATTTACAAATTCTGGATTCAATAATTTGAATGAAAACTTGATTTCAAAATATGATAGTATTTGAATGAATCATAAGAATGATTGCGTTTTAATAAATTAATGGTTTGGGAATCTTTATTTGCCCAAAGATAGATAGAGTAAGACAAATATTTATGAAGTAACTTTCAAAATTTCTACAATAATTAAAACAATAGTAATAATTTCAGTTATTAAATTAATTAATTCATAAAACTATTGTTTGAAATGCACCATATTAAGGCAGTATGTCCTTAAAAGTATTTTGGTATTTGATCAATCCTGATTTTGGTAAATTTGAGCAACATCTATATTTTGTATTAATTCATAAAATTTTTCCTATGTAATATTGGTTTACATTTAAATTTTCTTTTTTCCAGGCTTTTGCCCAGTCTCCATATCAATGTATTTGGTATGGAGAGTGCCATATACTTGCTTCTGGCATGAAGCAGAATTGCCTTTACAATGGCCCGGCCAAGCCCCTACCCAAAGATGATTATCCTCTTCTCCAGAAGTGGTGCCCACATTTTTTCAACAAATCCAGTAAGTTATTATTCTGTTTCATTTCCACAGCGCTAATATTTTTTTTATTATTAATTGACTTTTAAAGCTAAAAATATTTTCAGTTAGAAATTCTTGCCAACACACACTTGCAAGGGGCCCATGGAATTGCACACACACTTTCTTATATACATAATTATTAAATAATTTATTAAATATGTTTTTGTATATAATTTGAAAAGAGAACTTTGTCTGATTGATATAACTATTAGAGTCTTACAGCAATTTTAAGCTTAATACTTTTAGATGTTATATCCAGTTCAAATAAAAATAGGAACAAGGTGGGGCTAGGCTCCATTTAATCACACAAGTTATCTAATTAAATTCAATTTAATTAAATCTAAATATAAGATTTGGTCCGGAACTCGTATCTATCTAAAAGAAGAATCATTTATTAAAGGAATAACTAATGGAGATATGTTGAAACTAAGGTAATTTAAATGTACATTTTAATGAACTTGTTAAAATACAGAATTGTAAAACGCTTTATAAACCACTATAAGTTTTTCAGGAATATACTTCTGACTGAATAAATTTAATAAAATGAACAAAATGAGAGTTTGTTGACTGTAGATATTATTCTAAGATGATTTTAGTTGGGGTTCGGTCAAGGTAGATCCAAAAAAACACAAATTAAAAAAATGTATTTTTTTAATTTGTGTTTTTTTGGATCTACCTCGACCGAACCCCAACTAAAATCATCTTAGATTAATAAAATGAAGTATTTCGTGGGTAGAATCCACAACCAATATTTTGATTTTCATTGAAATCAACTGAGTTGTTTCCAATTTATAATTTTTAAATGATACTTCCAGATGTATACTACTAAGCAATAAATTAGTATATACAAGGCTATTTACATTTAGATATACTTTTTTGATCTTCAACAAAAAGTTTTTTAAGAGGTAAAATCCTTGGAGGATAAAATTGTTTTCCCACAATGAATGTGGATAGTATTTTGACTGTTATAGATATTTATAACTTATAACCTCCTTTTTAATATCATATATAATTTGTTACATTGTTGGCATAGACAAAACATTAGTCCAGTTATTGACTCAGCTATTTCTGAGAAAACCCATTATAGTGGTTTAGACATTTTTTTATTTGTTGTTTATTTCATTCAATAATGTACTATTGAAATCAACTTTTAAATTAAAAGTTGAACCAATCCTCCATAAAAAAACAAAATAAAACTGAATAACATTTAAAAAAAAAGTAATTGAAAAGAAAATATGATACAAAGATTAAACAATAAAAGTAGTAATGAATGTTAGATCCAAAAAATCTCAACAAAATTTCCCTCCCTCCTAATCTGTTATTTTGATGTTTTAAGTTTTAAAACTTGAATCCAAAATTATAACCCTATTAAAAATTTCAAAGATTATTCAAATATGCTTTTAATTTTAATTTATAGGAAAACTTATAATTGGCATGTAAATACAAATCAAATAATTCATTCAACCTTGAAGAATAAAATAAAATAAACTTGAGAAGAAAAAAAAATTCTTAAAAAAAGATTTCTCAATATATTTTTTCAATAAACATTCTTACCAAAAAATCAAAATTTTAACTTCCCTCGTGTTAATTTAATGTTTTAAGATCAGTAAAATGCTTTAAATTGATCCAGAATAGTTAATTTCCTTAAGAATTGAAATTATTATATTATCAATAGGACATGTTCATATCCTAAAATCTGGAAAAACAAAAACAAAAAACAATCCACCCAGAGTATGGTATAATGTACACTCACTAAACTCAAAACATTCTTGAAATTTGTACCTAGTTGATAAGTGCAATTGTACTGTTGTTAGAACCATTCTTTTTTTTTTTTTTTTTACTTTAAGCTCTTAATTTCGTGTAAAATTCTGCAAATTGTTATCATTGGCCTACATTTATTCTTCAATTTCATAGTATTCGGTTCATCCTTTATTGAGACGTTTCGTTTTCTGCGTATGGGAGCCAACAAGTAGATTATTCTCCTAGAAAATTAGAAAATATCAATTAATCATGACCCGACAAGACTTCTTTAAGTTTTGTGTTTTTAGAAAATAAATTATTGTAACTGGGATGGAAATTTAAGAGTAAGAAAATCCTTAGTTTAACCGAGACTCCTATAACCTTGCCTTGGTTGATAGTCACTATGACGTAGTAAAATCCCTCTTATATTATAATTATATTAGCCGCGAATTATCCCACAATAGTGTATTTTCTTCTAGATTTCTTGAACTATTTTTTGTGTTTTTTTTTCTCTAATGATATTGTTCAATATAAAAACTGATGAAAATTAATACATTTTTTGGAATGATGTGAGTTTAGAAAGATATGTATGATATGCGAATGATGAAAATCTTATATTTTGGAGATAAAATTCCGAAGTCGTATTTTTCGTATTATTAGTCATACGAAATAACGTATATATCAGTTGTACTACCCATTGATTTAAACCCTCAGTGTCATTTGAACGAGTTCACAAGAAATTAGGCATCGCGCAAGGACAGGAGCAATCTAAATTTTAAATTATATTAAGGTCAGTTTATAAGTCCTGCCTTTAGCTTATGGATTTGGAACTAACGCTATGTACTTTTCATAAATTCATAAATAGCATTTTTGCATAGACATTTTAAAATACTTAGCTCTCGTATTCCAGATACAGGTATATCAAAGGGTTGGGTATATCAAAGGAATATCTAAAATATACTTTTTTGTATTTAGAACTGTATAAAAAAAAATATAACTGTATAAACCGATTTCGGTGGACATCGCTGAAATTATAGATCAGGAATGTACCTAGCATTAGGAATATAAACCAATTATAAAACCCCAACAGTCAGGGCGTAATAACCATGATGTTGATCGCCCTATAACCTGATCTTAATCCTAAACCAATTATATATATAATCACAAGAAATGCTTTTTATTAAATTAGGATTACGAGAAATTATTTCTGAAATAAATCATTATAAATTATCATTTAATTTTAAATTGTACTTTGCTAGGTACAGTTATATATTTGAACAATAAGTTTAGTAGTATTAGATATTGTGTTATAGGGGCGCCAGGGTAGCTCATGAGATCCGTTCAGGTCTCTTAATCCAAGCGATGCGGGTTCAATTTTCTGTCTAGGCTAGCTTTTATCGATAAAAAGATCTAAACGTCCTTAGCCATAGATGTTTAGATGGCTACCTGTAGATTGTCCCTCCCTCCATGACCCTATGTGGTTGAAAAGGAGGTTAATTTAAAATTAAAAAAAAATATATATATATATACACTGCCGGACAAAATTAAAGGATCACTTCAATATTTTGAAATTACTGAACTGTATAGGGTGTTTTTTAAAATATTCTTTTTTCTTTGGAAGTCACACTTTATTATAAGGGTAATAAAAAATTATTTTCTAGAAATTTNTATATATATATAATTATAATGATAAGTTCAAATGAAGAGCTTTTGAGATCACATGTCATGAACATATGATCCAGGTGGCAAGACGTCTCCACTTGCCCCTGAAGATAGCTTACAATGTAAGCCGAAACTTCGGCTGGTACTTAAAAAATACACAATTTTAAATTGTATTTTTTGGATCCACTTTCACCGAACCCCAACAAAAAAAATCTACAAATATGATAAGGTTTTCTTGAGGAAAGTTTTAGAGTGTTTCTCTTTATCAGCAATGCACAATTTATTAAGCAGTTCGAAAAGATAATTCTGGAGTAAATTAGCGAATCCGAGGATGAAATGCACAAGTTCAATCAGCGCTAAAAATAAACAAGCAGGTGCTCGGTTGGGTTAGGAGTACAGAGGGTCTCTAAAATGGCCGGAGCCTGCATGAGAGACTTTTCTTTTAAGGAGTTCGACGATTTGGCAGGCACACTGCTTTTCCTCTCCTCCAATCTCGGTAGTAATCGAGATATTGGCTGATATTCCTTTACGTCTTAATACCATCGAGAAATATCACAGACACCCCCCCCCCCCCCCGCCAAGAAGGAAACGCTACAAATAATGATGATCCAATTTGTTACTCTCTTAAATGGGAACTTTGAGAGTGGAGCTTACCTAAAGGTTTTTCATTCAGTACTCCCTGGGAGGAATACGTAATATTTACGTAAAATACAGTAGTATTTATTAGATAAATGAAGTAACTAAAAACGTTCTTTTAGGAACTCTCTGAAGATTAGTAATGATTATATTTGTAGAATTATTTCTTCGGATTAGCTGAGTGGTTCTGTTCGGGTCCATTAAAACTGGTGCTAAGGATTCGAGTCCCGCTCTGGGCAAGCTTATATCTAGGAATACTGAGTGAGGGGGTGTGTTCTGTCACTCTTCATCAACTATTCTTGTAGAAAATGTTATAGAAAATGAACTTCCCTAGTTTATAACATTATATATATAAGTATATGTTTTGGCTCCACCATCTTAGCGAATTGTTTATATATTATGGTGACAACCTGAAGTTTTCTGACTATTCCCTTCCTCTCAGCCGACTTCTTTCATTGACAAACTCACCTAACTATTGACGGAAGCTTGCTTAAATGCCAGGCTAACAAGTACACCCACGCCGACCACATAATCTCTTATGCTTATATTTAAGCATATAAGCTAAGACGTTACGTTTCCAAAAATCGTAACAGATAACAGATTTCGCCTACGTTAATTAGTGATTCCCTTGTGCGTAATATGTTAAAATTCGAGCAAAATATTGTTTAGTTTTAATTGAAATAGCGAAAAAACTAAAACAAATCAAATTAAATTGCTTGAGGTAATTAATCATAGTGTATATCCTCCCGTTTACTGATCATATTCAAAATGCTGTTGTTTTCATAGCACCGGGATCTTCCGTTAACTTACTATTGGCTAATAACTGCTATTGCTACCGGGGGTTCCAGGGTAGCTCATGGAATCAGTTTGGCGATAGCAATCCTAACGCTGCGGGTTCAAATCTCGCCCTAGGCAAGCTTTTATTACAGCTTAAAAAGATTGTCCATAGTCATGAATGTTTATAATGAGGTGAAAACCTGTAGATTTTTAGTAGACCTGCCCCTCCCTCCATGACCAGAAGTATCTGAAAAAGAGGCTAACATCTATTTAAAAACTAACAAAAAAAAAAAAAAAACTTCAGGCAAAGTATTGTAAAATTTGTTATTATCTATCAATATATTACATTTTTTTTTAAGCTTCAAACTAAATCAAGTCGAAAACTGCCCAAAATAAAATTTATATTCAATGCACACTTCAGTTTCATATAAAATTCTGTCATCTTCAATTATTTAGAAGGTTATAGAGATATATTTTTAGTTTCCAGAAATATTAATGTTCAATATTTTGTGGTCAAAATTAAAGTTGTGTTTTGAAATTTTTTGATGACAAAAATGAATGTTTCTATAAATTATTTAATTGAAATCGCAAAATAGCGTATGTAGCTTCTTTCGCTAAAATGAAAGTAGTTGGAATTGCAATTGTGCGTGAAAATGAAGTTCAATAAAGATCTAAACATGAGTGCTAATTTAAATTAAATAGTAGTTTTTTGTGCCTACAATATTACACAATTTTTATTTGTGTCTATGTTCGATGACTTCAGAGTTGCATGACAACTCATGTTGTGTTTATTATTGATTAATGACTTTATTTTTTGGTTTATTGAGGGTTATGTGCTCTGTAAATTATATTTGAACTGAGCAATTTTAGTATCTCTGACATAAGATTGTGGAAGAATATATACAAGAATATTTTCCATGAAAAAAAGAAAATAAACCTGCTTAATATTATTGCTGAAGTTTATCAGTTCTGAATATTTTAAATTCGTTTTGTATCATAATCATTTATATGTTAAGGTTTTAGTTTTTGTTCTTTATACTTTACTTTTTTTTTTGTATAATTTATAAAGTTCTAATCATCACAAAAAATTTATGTTAATGGTGAATGCTTGAAGGACGAAACGTTTTTTAAAATAAATATTTAATAGTAGTGTGAGACCAAATGATCCCTTCTTTATTCCATGAATTGAATAATTATTTTAATTATTTGATTGTTTCACAAGAATAATTTGTATAAGTATTATATTTAATTATGAACTTTATTTTTCTTTCTTGCTGATGTCATATGTTGCGGAAACTATATTAAATATTTCTGTAGGATTTAAGTGTAATATAGAATGATTTTATTTCGTAGTTTGTGTGAAATACTTGGTTCTCCTCCGCGTCTGGTAATGCTTGCATGGTTGTGACTTACTTTATTAGTTGTGTGTATTAAAAAAAAATGTTTTGACTAAAATAATACTTACTGCAATATAATTTTTTCAAGTATTACTACTTCTTTTAATATTTACGAACTGATTTAATTACAATTTTAAAGCTTGAGTTTTTTCTACCATTTTTTTGTGTATTCTAATTGTTTTTTTTTTTTTTAAACAAATCTTTATTTATTACATTCTGTTATATAACATCTTGTAATTTGATGACTTAAAATAAATGTACATGTATNTTATATTTTTTAAAATTTATTTTTCTCCTTTACTGTGAGTATGTTTTGACAAAAGTTACTCACAAAAAAAAAAAATTCATATTTCCAATATTCTGAACATAATTATATAAATATAGGAAATGAAAAAAAAAAAATAAACACTCGTGGCTGCGATTTGTAGCAATCAAGAACAGGTGGGATTAAGAGTGTAGTGTACACACAAAAAGATAAATCACAAGTAGAAAAATTTTTAGGGATCTCTCGCCCTTCGTCGGTGAGAAGTGAAGAGATATTATAGACTAGACTGGACTACATATAGATATTATAGACTAGCTAGCATCTCTTCACTTCTCACTGGCGAAAAGTTTGCTACTTGTAATTTTTTAGTTTTGTTTGTTCACTGCACTCTCTATCCCACTTGTATTTGATATATATATTAAATGCTTACGCATTTCAATGTTTTAATCATAAATAATTAACTTTACTAATTACTATAAAAGAAAGTGTAATAATTAAGGAAAACCTTTAACAAAATTTCAAAGTATCGAAAAAAAAAAAAAAATTTAACAAGTGAATTCGAAAAACCTTATCTTTTAAATGTACAATTGGTGGAAATATAACGAAATATTCAAGAAAGAAAAATTTGGTTTTAAATTTTTGTCATGAGAACCTAATAAAAGTGGGGCAGCTATTATATTCGAATATTATTTGCGAAAATTGGAGGTTAACATATAAAATTTACATAATTTTTAGTGCAAGGGAACAGTCCGTGGCGTCTATTGAGTTCTTGTCGTTTGATTTTAGTATGTTCATTCCAGTTGAGTCGTGAGTCAAGGTGGAACCCTAGGTAACGGACTGACGGACTGAATCAGAAAGAGGTATTCTAATTGTATGCCTCAAGCCTCGCAGTTCATTCTTAAATATCGTACATATTAGGCGACTTTTGTCAAATGTTTCGTAAACGCTGCTACATTTTACACTTTATACCCGGTATGATTTACGGAATTTACAGTACACTAACAACAATATGGAGATATTAGAGTTTCCTCAATTAGAATTTCCTATGTACCTACCTTTTCCTCCATCAGCAAAAATGAAAAACGTTCTATGGTTTAGAAGATGCAGTCTTACTATTGTATTTGTTTTCTGTATTTCAGAAAGTCCGTGTTAGACCTGCGTAATAAAAGCAATTCACCAACATCCCGATTAAGGAATTTTTCGCACTTACACTTCCCATTTTATTTAATTTCTCACACAGAATATATTTTGTCAATAAAAAAAAATATGTTTACTCTTTCATTGTATTAAACTAATTAATTTAAAAAGAAAAAAGTTTACCCGTACTTAAAATTTCAGGATATTTTTCCTTCCCCACTCTCCTATTCGTCCGATTTCGCTCAATAATGAACTCAGCCTTTATAAATATTACATTACAAATTTTTATAAAGAAATTATACTCATTTCGGCTGTTAAACAGTTGAATATAAATTTAAGATGTAAGTCAATCTCCATTTGTAATTGTTTTATTTCTCTGGTTAACTTCTAAAATACTTTTATAATCCATAAAATAAACTGTGTTGTATTTCTCTACTCTAAAGTAAATGTTATACCCACTACACTAAAAATTAAATACAACTTATTATTATAGGCCGTAAAAATAAAATTACGGTTTAGTTAAATTTGAACTTGTGATTGTTCAATTTTGTTGTGTTTGTCGAACAAATCTGGGCTGTGTTTCGTTACTTTAAAGTGAACATTTTGCTCGCGAAATAAACACTTTTCTTTAATACTGATTTGATATTTCCGCTAATATATCCACTCGTATTT
Organism: Oncopeltus fasciatus; assembly: GCA_000696205.2. Classification (NCBI taxonomy): domain Eukaryota; kingdom Metazoa; phylum Arthropoda; class Insecta; order Hemiptera; family Lygaeidae; genus Oncopeltus; species Oncopeltus fasciatus. The sequence continues at coordinate 420,192 of KZ807239.1, forward strand.
ATGCTGAATTTCATTATGAAAATTGGAATGTGTGTCCTATAGACCGTTGACAAGATTGTGTCACAACTTGACACTGTGTGTGCTTGCTCGTGTAAAAAAAAAAAAAAATTTTTTTTTAATAGAAAATAGCTTATTGAAACAGCCTCAATTGGCAAATTCCTTCGTAATTCACTAAAAAGAAGATAGCTCGCCCGATTCTCGAAGAATCTATTATGCTCCATATTTTGTTTTTTTCTTAACTCAAATAATAGTGAAGAATTTTCCAATCTATCCTTTCTTTAAATTCCCCCCTACTCTTCCTCTCGTCTTATTTTAGCTATTAAAGAATTAATACAATGGCTTGCCGATATATGGAACATATATCGAGATGAGGTTTTTTTTATTTAAAAAAATTTCAGGGCAAGAGCTTCATGAATTCTCTTGTTTGATTAAATTTTGAATTTTTACAGAGGAAAAAGTCATATATACATAAATTTATGAGATAAATAAAGTAACTGAACAGAAAGGGTGCAAATCCTGGCTATCCTTGCCAATTAGAATGAAGGTTCTTGACAATAGAAACGAAACATCCATCCGTCACATAGGATTTGCTTGAACTATGTATATCTCTCATGTTTTATTGCAAACTGTAGTAAAATAGTCGAAGACACAGCGCACCATGTTAGTCAAGAGTAATTTATATATATATTCCATGAATTGAATAATTATTTTAATTATTTGATTGTTTCACAAGAATAATTTGTATAAGTATTATATTTAATTATGAACTTTATTTTTCTTTCTTGCTGATGTCATATGTTGCGGAAACTATATTAAATATTTCTGTAGGATTTAAGTGTAATATAGAATGATTTTATTTCGTAGTTTGTGTGAAATACTTGGTTCTCCTCCGCGTCTGGTAATGCTTGCATGGTTGTGACTTACTTTATTAGTTGTGTGTATTAAAAAAAAATGTTTTGACTAAAATAATACTTACTGCAATATAATTTTTTCAAGTATTACTACTTCTTTTAATATTTACGAACTGATTTAATTACAATTTTAAAGCTTGAGTTTTTTCTACCATTTTTTTGTGTATTCTAATTGTTTTTTTTTTTTTTAAACAAATCTTTATTTATTACATTCTGTTATATAACATCTTGTAATTTGATGACTTAAAATAAATGTACATGTATAAAAATAATATAAATAAAATAAAAGAAAGAAAAATATAATGAAATAAAAATAAAATTAACAATAAATAAATAAATGGTCATCACTGTGCAGGGAGAAGGGGCCCATCGACCCCACTCCCAATAAGTTTAGGCATTAAGGCCCAGGAGGTCGCGAGG
>KZ807239.1:422848-447320 GCA_000696205.2 Oncopeltus fasciatus
GTCCTGGTGGGACAGTTAGATTTTTTTATTCTGTTCCCTTGCACTAAAAATTATCTAAATTTACGTGGGATTAAAGACCACAAAATAAATAATATTTATATAAAATTTACATGCACAGAATAAGAGATTACTGTGTAATATTAATTATTGTTTTGAACATGTGATTTATGTTTCAAATCAATACCATTTTGAATAGGTTGACCAATCCCGAAGGTTTTTTTGACAGGTTTTTTCTGACGAAGGGGTTGGGTGGTGGGGTGGGAGGTGTTGTCACCATTTGAAGAGAGAACTTAGGTTCCTAACTGAGTAGAGCCGTCGGGGATTTCACCCCTATTGATTGGGGCATTGCACAACTTATTGGCCCGTCTTACCGGTGAGAGTAGAGCATCCGTCTCAGTGGAGTGGCCGCGGTGTAGGAGTACCTCAGCTGTCTGCCTACATAACTTCAGTGTCTGACCAAGGTTCTCAGGTGAAGTATAACGGCCATCGCAAGGAAGACACGTGTATCCAGCGTTACTTCTTTCAGGGAACTGGACAAATTCATACATTGCCTAATATCCCCCATAAGGGAGGAAACTAGCTGTTATAGCCTTGTAGTTGGCATGATGGATTGACAAGAGTATCTAGATCAGAAGGCATTCGATGGCGACTTTATGCTCCACTCAAAAGAGTGGATTCAAAAGCGTGTAAGAGCCGGGTAAACTAAGATGAATAAGATTTTAACTATTTTCAGTGCAAGGGAACATAATAAAAATAGTTAAATTTACGTGGGGTTAAATACAACAAAAAAATAATATTTATAAAATTAAAATTTAACAGTAAATAACGAGAGTCATTTAAGCAGCTTGACACTGTCTGCTCCTCCGAGCATAAGACGATATATTCGTCGGCCTCGGAGGTTGGACTCTCGACACTAGTTCGGGGAATTTAATAACTTATCAGACTTGTCCTGATAGCATAAATGGTAAATGCACCCGCCCGTATAGCAGGAGATCCAAGTTCGAGTCTTGGCTGGTACAGTTAGATTTTTTTATTCTGTTACCTTGTACTAAAAATTGTTAAAATTTACGTGGGATTAAATACCACAAAAAATAATATTTATAAGATCAAAATTTATAAGTAAATAACGAGAGTCAGTTAAACAGCTTGACAATGTCAGCTCCTCTGTGCATAAGACGATATATTCGTCTGCCTCGGAGGTTAGAATCAACACTAGTGCGGGGAATTTAATAACTTATCAGACTTGTCCTGGTAGCATAAATGGTAAATGCACCCGCTCGGATAGCAGTAGATCCAAGTTCGAGTCTTGGCTGGGACAGTTAGATTTTTTTATTCTGTTCCCTTGTACTAAAAATTGTTATAATTTACGTGGGAATAAATACCACACACAAAAATGTGTGTGTGTGTGAGTGTTTGTGGTAAATATGTTTGGTTTATGCAGCTCTCTCCTGGCGAAATTCATTTTCTGACACGCAGCCAGTCGCTCATCTGCCTACTCAATTGTCCTCTGAACTAAAAATCTTCAAATAATGATTAATTGACCTTTTACTCCCCATTCACTCTGAGAGGAGACTCCACGTCTGCTCAATGGAGTCGGTGTGCCCGTTCCTCTACTCTTCTAGAACATATCGGCCGATTGATCTTGATGTTCTAGGATAATTCAATTTAGGAGACAGGGCTTAACGCTACTGGATATTCATGTTTTACAGAATTTTGATGATGAAATTTCTCTATTAAGGTTTTTTCCTGACAATTTTTTTTTTTTTTTTTTTTTGTTTTCGATATTCTCTCCATCCCGTACGTTAAAAGTGGCATTCACTAATTTTGTGTATATAATATGTGTGTTTTACTTGCGCGTTGACGTTTTTGTCAACGCTCTATAGACCACACTTTTAAGTAAATGTATATTTTCAAACATTTATTTTCTATGAAATTAAAAAAATAAACGCATATTAATGTATATATTTAATAATATATATTCAAGATTTGGTTGGGTGCTCGTCTCGATATTTATGCTTCGGTTTGTGAATTTTTGAAACCACACAGTTTTTTGTTGACATCCAACGTTAAGAAGTGGTAGTAGAGGAAGAGCAAAATTAAATAATCGCCAATATCGTTATTATTAGTTCGGCAGCATATTTCTAATTGTGTCGGAATTTTCATTTTCAAGGGAGAGAATTGGTGTAGGACTGCCGATAAATTTGATATGTAAATAAAAAAATATTTTTTTTTTTAATTTTCGCCAATGTTTTGCCTCAATTTCATCCAATCATCAGGGCAAATGGAGTGATGGAATGAGATACTCCGGCTCTACGGTAACTAAATCATGACTGTTCTATAAATCATCAGTTATGAATATGTTTAAGTTTGTATTAGTCAGAGATGATTAAACCAAATATACAGGTCCTATTTAATTAATGAAATTATGTGATTCATAACAACTGTTTTCTTTATCTCTTGTTAGTCATGCTGTGATTACTTCACCCCAGGTCGCTATCCTTTTCAGTTAATGTAAAGTAAAATTCTCAGACTAATGTATATTTAGTTATTCAAATGTAACAGTAACTATTTCTCAGAGTTGAGCTTTTGACTGATAATGTTATCGGAAATTGTGTACTCAGAGTCTGAATGCCTTACGCGTCCACCTAGCTGTTTACAGATGTCCAATAGGGGAATCTAAATATTCACGTTGGTGACAGAATTTTTACCGACCTTGCATTGGTGAAGCTACAAGTATGATCATGTATATATATCTAGGTATCTTAACGAGCTCTAGCGTCCGCCATTAACAACGAAGACATTAGGATTCAATTTTGGTCACCATCTAACTCCCCTTCTCCCTCCTCATCGATTGATATCAGCCATTAAATGAACTCATACAAGGGTTTGCAAATAGAAACTTTAAAGATATACTCAGCTTAGTAATTAATTAATAATGTATATTCAAGTTATATATTATATATCTTGAATGTTCATTATTACGTATATATGTATATGCTGCATATACATATATATACACACATTTATAGTCACACTATATTTTTAGTTTTCCAATCTAGTTCGATGAACTAGAAAATTCCGTTAAAATTTTCAAGAGTCTGCTAAAACTTTAACTAATAGATAAAGTGGTATGAAAGAAAGGAATGCAATGAGAATGTTTTACCTGGAAGGAATGACAACTGAAAACCGAGAGTTTCAGAGATATTCGAGGACTAAATCGTAAAAAATAGAAATTGGAATAAAGAAAATCGAGAAATTGAAACGTACAATGTCTGATACCTTTATAATAAGTAATCCAAATTGACATGCAATTTATCATTCTTTTTTATTTCTTCAATTATTATTAAAGCGAATTTCTTCAAACAAGTTAGTTTTCTTTAGACCAAAGTACTTTTTACTACCTATGTATTGCAAGAATGTGATGCATAGTCTGTTATGATAAGTAATGACATCTGTTATAAATGCTATTCTTATCACTCCGGAATATATATAACAGTTACTTGTTTAAACGGAGAGTTTTTTTTTGGCATTATTGCCACTATTGGATGTTTTTTTGTTGGGGTCCGGTCAAGGTAGATAAAAAAAAATACAAATTTAAAAAACAAATGTGTATTTTTTAAAATTTGTATTTTTTTTTTTTTTTAATATACCTTGGCCGAACCCCAACAAAAAACATCTACTTATAACAGTTACTTTTTCACAGTTTATATTACCGCCTATTAAGAGGCTGATCTACTTATACCCATATTTCCGACTTCAAGCCCCCGCAAGTTCATTTTCAAAGTGTAGACATGTGGAAAACTTCCCGGATTTTTACAAAAGAAAATCTATAATATTTACTACAAAACGTTTATGGTCGTTCTTCGGTAATAGGCACAAGATGGCCAGAAACCGTTACACGTTCCTGGTAGCAGTCTTAAGTCAGCGGTTTGTAAGGATAGCGACATCAGTTCCGATCCGTCCACTCTGTTACTCTGTTACATTTACTCTTATAGATAGATACAGCCTATAGATATTGATGGCTGAAGTATTGATATGACAACGGGTAATATTATAGGACAAATGCGAAGTGTGAAAAAATAATTTTCCAAGGACTATAATCATTCCTATTGTAAAATGTTTTTGAATGTTTGGAGGATCTTTAATAAGAAACAGTTTTTCGACCTTGAGCAATTAACCGAATTATTTGCATAAAATAATCTTAATCATTCTCCAGTTATTAATTTTTACAAAGGTCAAAGATGACACTAGAGATAAATGGAAATTGAAGTAATTTCGTCTATATAAGTTCAAGATGCCATTCCTCAAGTGGAGTATTTTCCTATGGGGAAACATACTATTGTTATAATAATATGTTGAAAATGTTAATTTCTGTAGACAAACATATTCAAGCCATCTCCAGGGCTAATCGTAATAGATAGTGGCACGGAAGAAGGGAAGATCAGTGCTGCCAAATGATAAAAACCGTAAGGTATAAGACCTTCCATTTAATTTCTGTAAAGACTTTCTTTCAAAACAATAAAATATAATATAAATATTATTTTTGTCCATAATACCTGCATGGTACTTATCGAATGGACTTAAGGGAAGAGGTTAAAATGTTTACACATTCTCATAGAATATAAATCCTTCCATTACTCTTAATGATTAGATTTTGTACAAGGTCCATAATATTATAGGTCTCTACATATGATATTATAGATCTAGTATCTAATATTTAATACAAATTGTAATTAAAAAAAATTAATAATAGGGAAAATAAAGAAAACCAGCAAAGCAGTATGCCGCTCACAAAGTAACAGAAAGCTATTGGTTACTATGTAGGGTGGAAAGGGATTTTCGGGTCAGAAAAGCCCTTAGGGTGAGAAATAGAGAAAAGGGTGATACGTGGAATATGATATATACCCGATATATATAGCACAAAGAAGGCCCTCTAGTTTGCCACCTATTTATCCCTGAAAATTGAAATTTGTTTCGTATTAGTTGTCCCTACGACTTATGCCCAGCCAGGTAATTTTAAATGCTAAAATAATTAATTTGTATTTTACATATTTAAAAAACTGAACAATTATTACCCAATATTTACATATTTATAAATATTATCGTAAAAAAAAAAAAGTTGATTTTTGATCCTAATAAGTACCTTTTCATTGAAATTTCGAAGTCTGATGATAGTCCAAGTCATCATATGAATAAGCAGAGGCGAAACGACATAGAAAATTTTAAGCCTTAAGTTTGTAAGAGTAAAATGCAAATAAAACACTTAAAATTAGTGAAATATCTTAATTGTATAAAAAACTGTATATAATTGAAGAACTTCTGCAAACATCGCATAGTTAAGAATTATGAAACCTTAAATTATTAAGAAAGGAAATTATTGGATTTTTTCGATTCGTTCATCCGTTTTCTAGATTTAGCTGTCAAAAATTTTTTGCGAAATAAATTTAATTATANTTTAAAATAATAAGAAATAATTTTTTTTATATAATAATTTTACAAAAGAGCCCTGTAGATGATAGTTGATTATGAACAAGAATAGTTGATCGCTTCCTCCCTCTCCTCTCTACAGATTTTTCTAATACATAAAGTAGTCATTGCAATTTACTCAATTGTTCTCCAGGACTTGAAGAGTCCTCTATTCTCTTATTATATATACCTTAATCATTACATATTTCCCGATAATCAATTAAATTAATGAAAACGTATTTTTTTCGACTATAAAATCATTCTAAGATATTTTATTCATTCTAATTTAAAAGTACTTTGTAAACGTTCTGATGAAGTCCCTTGAAGAATTCACCACTTCTTTGGTTATCACCTATTTTATTGAAATCTGCCCTATCTTCAATATCCATCCTCGATTTTACTGGCTGTTGTCATCGTTTCGAACCTTGCGTTTTGAACTACATTCATTACATTTCGAATGCATTTGTTTTATAAAGTAGCTCACATCCTTTTTCATAAATACTACTAACGCAGAAAATGTTCCAGTTTCTTCTCTATTAACATCACAACTTTTTTTAAAGTTTTATTAATTTGCTTATCTTATTTAAAGCTCATTGTCATGATGGAATGAGAGCTGCTCCTCTGATACAACATCACTCAACGGCTTTCTGCAAAACTAGAAAGAGAGAGAATTAGGGGTGGAGGGGACTAATAATAACGCCTCCCCCGACTTTGAAGCTTTTTATTAATTCAAATTGGTTTTGTTCCTAAAAAAGTTTGAAGAGTTGGGTGTGTTATTCACATTCTTTTGGAGTATGTTGTTTATGGAAAAGTGAATTTGATATTCTATTGGACATAAATATTTTGAGCAGTGAGAGTCCTGTTTAACATTGCAACATGTTGTAATGGGAAGTTGATGTGATTTAATTATGTTTTTTTGTCTGTGTCATAAATAAGTGGATCAATGTCTTTTAATGATAGCTCTTATCTGTACTGTATACTTTTCGTACGTCATTTGACTTTATGACTTTCTTTTATTATTTTATTGTTCATTTTGTTTCCTCCATTTTACTCATTCAATTTTTCTGAGTAATTAAAAAGTAATTTAATTAAAAATTTCTTGCAGAAAAAAAAATATCCGTCAACCTTTGTAATTAAGTAGGTATCCCATATTTCATTGTAGATCAAACGAAGAAATTTTAATTTAAAAGCCGGTTATAACAATGAGCTTAAAGGTCTTATCTAATACATCGAAAAACGTTTTTGCGCACAGAAGTGATGTTTTTTTTCCAGCCGTTATTTTTGCTTATTCAATTTTATTTTATTTGAGTTTATTCCAATGAAATCAGTTAGACGTCGGTCGGTAAAAATAATTTGTAAATTGTCGTCCACTGTTATAAATGTTATCAGAATTTTTGCAATACTCTACTGGCCCTGTATTTGTTCTAGTTCTAGCGTTTACTAATTGGAATTTATTTTGCTCGCAAACAGAATTCCGACCTATTTATTTTCGCTCAAAGGGGGGGAAAAAAAAAAAAAAAAATTATTTTTATCCAAACAAACACTCTTTCGAAATTTTGTTATGTGTATTTTTAGTTTTTTAACCAAAAGGTGAGACGAAATCGGACTCCAGTCGCTTTTTAGTGCCTCTTATCTGCACACGAGTACATGCGGAAGAAGTTGTAAAATTTATTCAAAATACACGACACATGCTACTGATTTTTCATAAATCTGAAAAAAAAAAAAATGTTAAACTGGGTTAATGGAAAATACAAAATTTATTTTAAAGCTGTGCCTCAATTAAAGGTATTCAACAGATAAATCTAAATGAGTTGTCAGAAATACGTTCTATTAAATAACAAAATAGGTCTTGAATTTTCACAGGTGTAAAATCTGCATCTAACATTAAAATAACTTCAAAACAATGCATTTAACTGCAAGACGATAGTGAATATTTTTCCCCATTTGTTGTTAGCCATCGGCAGTCCTTAGTTTTAAGATAAAAAAATATGACGTTTTTTAACTCCTGCATTATAAGTCAAATATCACATTTGATGGCACTTCCTTGTTTTGTTTTGTGGTTAAGAGAGTGATTATTGTCCTTTTTTTGTTCGGGCAATTTATCTTTGGTGTAATTAAACTGATAATTAACCTTGAAGGACTTCTTGAAGTAAGCTCTTTTTTAATGAGCTTTGGATTACCTCTTTTTGTTATTTTATTAATATTTTAAATATGCAACTTTTTATAAAGTTGTCATGTATCTAATATTTTACCTCTCTGACAAAAATAGTTAGGTTATTAGTATTACCATATTTTTTTTTTTTTTTCAGTGGCTTCTCTTCATTAATTATATTATGAGTAATACTTAATAGTAATACTTATTTATTTCTATTCTTTCCAATAATTTGCCTTGTTTCATTGTGCACGATCCATTAACCCTAGAGGTTAAAATTTTGGGCCAAATTGGGGAAGGGGGGACGGGGTAGCTCAGGGGATCGCTACGGGTCTCGCAATCCTAACGCCGCGGGTTCAAATCCCGCCCAGGGTAAGCTTTTATCGATATATGAAAGCCTGTCCTGAACCATGGATGTTTAGAACGAAGTGGCAACCTATAGATTACCCTGAGGATTTCAGCCCTTCACAATTTTTTGAGTCAAACATTTTTATTACAGGTTAATTCTGACTAGGTTAATGATGATATAAAAGTTGACGGGATCAGATGGGGGAACAATTTTAATTACTACACCACGTCCTAATAGATTGAAAAAAAAAAAAAAAGTTCTTAATAGAAAAGATAGGGAGGTTTTATCATTGCACATTCCTGAGAGATTGCATTGACGTCTATTTTATAAATAGACATACTTAAAGTGCTTCTTTTAAGAAAATTAAGAAAAATTTTCTTTGGAGTGAAATGAATATTATTTTTTTCTTATTTACAGTATATACACACACACTAACACAAACGAACACACTGGGCATTGAACTACTTTTAGAAAAAAATATGCTTTTAGACATGTCGTGTTGTGGGAAGGAGGAATGCGTTATAAGAAAAATTTTCTTACTTGTAAGTGCACACATTTAAACAATTAAAAGAAATGTTTTTTTTTTTTTTTTTTTTTTTTTTTACTGTGTTAGCCTCCCTTGCAACCACTTAGGGTCATTGGAGGGAGGGGCTATCTACAGGTTGCCACCCCATTTTAAACACCCATGGCTCCGGACAAGCTTCCATATATAAATAAAAGATTGACCTGGGCGGGATTTGAACCCGCGGCGTCAGGATTGCGAGACCCGTAAGGATCCCCTGAGCTAGCCTGGCGCCCCCGTATTTTTGTTTATTAACCTTGTACCCCGAAAAATTCTTTACTAATATATGTTTTACGTTTCAGGAAAGTATAATCCCAAAATCGAATGAAAGAAATATCTGAACCCCCCCCCCCCCTCCGCCCTTCTTACTTGTTCTTGATTTTTCACGCTATCTGCTGAATCGAATTTGATTAGAATTAGAATCTAGATCCTATCTGTTCCTACGCAGTTTCTAATTTTATATAAGCTAGATCCATTGATTCTTAGGAGCTTAAAGGGAGGATTAAAAGTTGAAAATCCCTCTAATAGCGAAACCGTTGAACTAATTGACCTGTAATTCTGCCACTTGTGTGACAAATATTTTTTAATTTTTTTGGTTTGGGTGGTTTGTGCTGTGGAGGACGGAAGACTATGCAAATTAAGCAAATAAATACACATTTGTTTGCTTATTTCTGTGGCTCACTCTAGTACAGTTATAAAGGCTGTGAACCAAATCCACTAAACTTCAGGTAGCGTCTATCCCGGTGATGAGCCTAAATTATTAAAAAACTGGATCAGACTGGTCTCTGGAAGAGGGAGTTAAAATAAGGGTTCCAATTTGAGAATATCTATAAATTGGAGACGTGTACATTCATTGATCTCAGAATTATAGCTCCATTATAAAAGTGTGGACCTATTTTTTTTTTTTTTTTTTTTTTTGCCTTCAATATGATTCTTAATTTCACATAATTTCAATAATTGGATGTATTTTGTTTTAAATTAATAAGTTTATCAAAAATACATATTAAAATAGATTTTTAACTTTGTTTTATTAACCTTTATGCATAATAGCATGGAATAATAATGCATTGGTTTTACATTTGTTTTTTATTTAATGGTATAAATTAATAAATACCGTTGATAGAGTTTAATTTAAATAAATTAAGCTGCTTTATAAATTAAACGAGTACAACTGTAATATATTATTAATAATTAACTAATAATGCATTATAAATGACTGAAATATAACCTTTTATTGTCTTGAAACTCACTTGTTAGAATATATTTAAGAAATATACGTCAGAGGACTAGTCATCTCCCAGAAAAGACGGAAGCAGGGAGCCATCTTTCCTCGTGGCGTTTGCACACCACACTCCAGTGCTCATTTTCACTTATTGCCTTTTGCTAAAATTATTAAATTTGCCTTAATCTTCTCTCAAAGGAATTGAAATGTATACAAAAAAAAAAAAAAATGCTATCTTTAATTTTGTTGCATGAACATAAGCAGGAGGCTAATCATGGGTTGTTATAAATAATTAATTCTGCTTTTTATGCACTTGCATTTGGCTTATTCTCTAACAGTCAACTTGGCATTGCTCCTCCGTCAAGGGCGTATAAATATTTAACGTATCATATTTATCATATTCGATAAAGATGATTGATTAGATTAATTTTAAATGTATCATATATGAATCTGTTGATATATCATGTATATTTTTATTTGTTGTTATACTTTATATGGTATTATTATTAGCCTATACAAGATGTATGTTCTTTCTTACAGAATGTAANCATATTTATCATATTCGATAAAGATGATTGATTAGATTAATTTTAAATGTATCATATATGAATCTGTTGATATATCATGTATATTTTTATTTGTTGTTATACTTTATATGGTATTATTATTAGCCTATACAAGATGTATGTTCTTTCTTACAGAATGTAATAAATAAATAAATAATTATTAAAAAAAAAAAAAATAGCCTAGAGTTGGGTTCCCTGTATGTATGTGTATAGCTTGTTATTTTTCAGTTACAGATTAAGTTTTGAGAGTAACTAAATGATTTGTAGATGTGTTATATTCATTCTTATTGGAAATATTTGAAAGTCATTCTACAATTTTTCTGACGGGATAAAAGAAACCGCCATACAGAACTGTGAAGACTTGGCGAAACTTTCCTAGCATTGTAGTTGAGGAGTATTTGTATTTCAGCTTTTCGTTTCCTTATGTAATCCACTACACCTGTAAAATATATTATCAATAATCTGATTTCAGTTGCATTCCACTAAACCGGATATTACGTGTCCCCTGCAAAAAAAAAGAAAAACATTTTTTTTTAAATACTAGCGTTTGTTATGTTTGGTAATCCATCCCCTCCTATTCGTCCAATTTCGCTTCGTAATGAACTCAGCCAGTCATTTATATTTATAACAACATACGAATTTTGTAAAAAGTTGAATTTAAATTTACGATCTAAATAAACCCCTATTGCTAATTCAATTTTGCTGTGTAACTCCGAAAATAGTTTATTTATCTAAAAAAAGAAATTTTGCTTTTGTTTTATTTTTCTAAAATAAATTTTACGCCAGCTACAGAGAAAAACGTTTTCTAAACACACTTGACATTCCTGTTTATCCCTCAAATCCTATTGGTCCGATCCTATTGCTTAATAACGAACTTGTATAGTCATATTATGAGAGGTTACATTAGTATCGACCTCACGAATTTTTGAGATGTAAAATTAATAATATTTTCAGTATGAAAAGGGAAAATTCTTCACTTTCGCATTTGTATGCTTATTTGCTCCATCCTTCATCTTCTCATTAATCTACGTTTATATTATCAAACATGGAACTCATGGGTTTCTCGATATCAACATAGAGTTCTTTGTAAAAATTATAGATAATTATAATATTACCTTCATAATAAATGGCTTACCGAAACGTCGGTAGATAATTAAACAATGCAAATTTTTTTAAATTGTATTTTTTGGATCAACCTTGACCAAACTCCATCAAAAAACATCTACTTATAATATCACCATTTTTTCAGTGGTTTTTATTTTATTATTTTTTTTTTACCCTCAGGAATGGAAAAGTAGGAACATGTTTCTGTAGTTATTTTTATGGAAAAATAGTTTCTAAGAGTATATTATGCTTTGAAAATACTGTGTATGAGGTCATTTATAAAAACCATAATATGTTAATTTGCAATCGTATCTTAGTTTTGAAATTTTTGCTGTTTTGAAAGTTGTGAAAGTTTTGTTTGAAATTCGTGCACCAATATTTGAGGTTCTGCCAGAAAGGAATTTGGAAAGTCTTGTATGAAAACAAGACTTATAGGAAATGTTGGCCGTCAACATCTTCAATGTTGACCGTGACAGAGAGAGGCAAGCCAGGCAATTTTTTTTTTTTTGCATTTTTTTGTACTTGACATTTTTCCTATAAATTTTTTTTATAACCTAACCACAGCTATTGATGTTCTCATACACCACACGGTATACTATTTCCTTCTCGACTTTTTAATTCAATGTCATTTCGCTTACATTTTCTGAAGGTGAACATGTGTTAAATATAAGTTCAAATGAAGAGTTCTTGATCATGGAGATTACTAGTAGGTGTTCTTTTTGTTGGGGTTCGGTCAAAGGTTGATCCAAAAAGTTAAATTTGATAAATGTGTATTTTTAAAAAATTATCTGCCGATGTTTCGGCTTACATTGTAATCCATCATTAGAGTTACCATTAAGGCGAGAGGGGACGTCCTGTCACCTGGATGACATGTTTATGACTGAATGATTATATGTGTTAAATGATTATATATGACTATAGCCTATTTTACTGGATTTATCCTTCCCTACCTCTTATTTTGAACTGTTGAATCATGTGCTGAATTCGGATTAATGTTTGTTTTTGTCACTTCCCCCTATTTACGTGAACAGCCTGGCCGTGTTTCGAGTGGGAATGTGTCATTATTGGATCCTTATCAGAGCTCTCGCTGAACACAAATGGCCGCCTAGTTGACTGACTCACTTTGGGTTTTCCTTGGTTGATATCTCTCTCCTCTTGGAGGCCAAATTCACCAGCTAGCTCTCTCTCTTTAGTGAGGGTCGATGGCTAATTTTGGAGTGGTCTACTGCATGTGGTAGTAGTTCAGTGGAATATGAAATTGAATTAGAACATTCAAGCGTTTTTGTTTTTTTTAAACAAATTAATCTTTATTTATTACAATCTGTTAGTAACATCCTGTGATTTGATGAAAGATATATACAATAAAATAAATAAATGAATAAATAAATAAATAAATATCAATGAAATAAATATCAATGAAATAAATAAATGATCATCACTGTGCAAGGAGAATGGTGCCCATCGACCCCACCCAAGTTTAGGCATTAAGGCCCAGGAGGTCGCGAGGCCATCTCCGGTTTTAGTTGCCGGGGAGTATTGTGGGGATTAGAGTCCGACGACAGGGATTGGCCATATGGATTGGGATGAAATTGGAGTTTACTATGAAAGAGTTTAAAGCGGGGGGAGATAAGTTCTTGGATGAAAGGAATATTAAAGTCTTGATGAAGGGTAGAGTTGGACACATAATATGGAGCGTTAGCAATTATTCTGAGAATTTTGGACTGAAAGGATTGTATTCGTTGGATATTGGAAGGCTTAGCGGCAACCTATAGTTCTGCTCTGTAGGTCTTACTAGATGGTTCTTATTATGGTCTTGTAGATGGTCAGTTTGTTTTCTAATGTGAACTGTGAGCTCCTTTAGCGTTTTTAAACAAATTTCTATACATTTAGACAATTAATTGAAATTAGTATATAACTTTCTAGATAATATAAGCACACACACACACTCACACACACATCTAGATCATATTACCCTAATCTCGTTTACATCTCTGGACAACAATCTCAGCCATAAACTAAAGAGATAGGTATATAACCGTATTTTTTTTTAAACTTTTATTTATTTATTACATTCTGTTAAATAAAAACATTTTGTAATTTGATTACGATGAAGAGTAAAAATGACCTTCAATGTCAATCACATGAGAAGAGAAGGTGACCAATGAAACCACTCTCAAATATATCCGTATTGAGGGAGTTTTTCGTCAGTAAAATACAGATGCGTGTGTAACATTATTATTAATTTCTCTTTATATGTTCTATAAATAATTTTTTTTTAATAGTTGCTTAAAGTTTCCAATGTGAATTGTTTGTTTCCTTAAAATATGTTGAAAGTAACTAATTATGCAACAATATGCAGGGTATTTGAAATCGTAATTGGTACAATTTATATGGTAATTGATATATGAAATGATTATTTCTAGGGTTTTGTCACTGGGTTTTCCTCTTACCTGGCATTGTATTATTTTATTTATACAATGTAAACTAATTGTAAAAATACTTTGTATTGACAATTTTTTAAAATAAAATATGTTTAAAAAAAATTTACTACTTACATATATTTTTTAGATGTTCTTAACAAAAGATTCCCTCTTATTATCTTGTACTTCTTATCCAATGAAAATTGATAGTTTTCCATTTAATAATTAATATTTTTCTCATTTCCATATATTTTATCCACTAAAAGCCGGGCCAGGTCTGGGGTTCCGAGCGAGCAGCTTTGAAGTGCATGAGATTCCTTAAGGCTAAAGCAGCCCTTCTATATTATTCATAGAGGAGAAGATTGAGAGTGATAGAGTAGATGAAGTAGATTTTATATTTCCATTAAAAAACAATTACGCTGTTGTGTTAATCGTATAAATATGAAATATAACATGAAGGAAACAACTTCTCCATTAAGTTATTGTGCGCTTGAGACTAACTACATGAATGTATGCCGACTGTTTTGTCTCGAGTGTGATTCTTTGGTAAAGGCATTTTCTACGGTAATTCCCCTGCCTTCAAATGTTTTTCTAATGTCTCGTATAAAAGATCCCTACTTAGAAGTCCTTCCTCCATGTTTGGAAAGCAGTTGTATAAATAATTTTCCGTATGTAATTATATAACTTTTTTAACGCATAGTGAAAGATAGAAAAGCCTTAGAAAGATATCCGAGAATGTAACTTCGAGTGTTGGGTGGGTTCTTTTAATTTATAAATGTAGGAAGCAAATTCGGTATTTAAGATTTTCATTCTAACCCATATATTATTTAGGTTGAAGTCGAATGAAAGGAAGGAGTGGGGGAGGGATAATTACTGTCTAGATTTTTATTATCCTAGTATCTTCACTATTATTTGAGTTATGAAAAAAATTAAAGAATATAATTTGAAGAATTATTAATGATAATTTTTTAACGATTATATTCTATAACATTACAACGAAAAACTCAGATTATAAAGAAATTTACGAGCATAGCTATGATAGCTGAGTGCTACTCCCACTCTACCTTCCCGACCAGTTGAGAGCTAACTTTAGTAGACCTACCATTTATACTCACGTTCTCTAAGGCTCTTAAACTAAATTACCTCATCTGGTCTAGTTTAATTTGATCTTTAATGTATATGTAAATGTGTGTATATATATAAATAATGCAACACTCGCGGCTGCTATGTATAGTAAACAAGAACAGGTGGGATAAGGGATAAAGTGTGCAGTGAACTCACAAAAAGAGAAAAAAATCACTAAGACTAAAATTTTCGTCTGACGAAGAGCGAGAAATTCTGGAAAATTTTACTCTTTGTGATTTTTTTTTGTGTGTGTTCACAGCATTCTTTATCCCACCTGTTCTTGTTTACTATATCTATATTTATATATGGGTATGCTTAGGTGCTTGAGGAATCAGATTCGTTTCGCTCTTCCTGTTAGAAATCAGGCGGCAAGCGGAATTTTGAACAAATATATTTGTATATAGTTCATCTAATATTTCTGGAAGAAATTTCCCGTCTGTTTTATCATAGGTACCAAGGTTAATATCTTGATTTATGTATGATAAATCTGGTGAAATTGAATAATTGAGTACTGTTACCGTCTCCTACTAGAGTTTGTTTATACGTTTGGGCGCCCACTTTACTATGATTTGAATATTTTATCAACAGATGTAGCCGGACTACTGATTTATACAACTGCTTTCCAAACATGGAGGAAGGACTGCTAAGTAGGGATCTCTTATACGAGACATTAGAAAAACATTTGAAGGCAGGGAATTACCGTAGAAAATGCCTTTACCAAAGAATCACACTCGAGACAAAACAGTCGGCATACGTACATTTAATTCATCTCAAGCGCACAATAACTTAATGGAGATGTTGTTTCCTTCATGTTATATTTCATATTTATACGATTAATACAACAACGTCATTGTTTTTTATTGGAAATATAAAATCTACTTCATCTACTGCTGTAATTGTCGTAACAGGTCTAATCTTTTATATGCGATTAGGATATTTATTTAAAATATTTGCTACTTATTAGCTGAATAATATCATCGTTTGAAGTAGGAGTTAGACTGAAACATGAAGACCCAATGTAATATTTAATTAAGCTACTTAACCATTTACATTCAATTTAAATATTTATTAATACAAATCTTGACAATTCGGAAGATCTTATTCGATACCCAAAATTAGTTACAAAAAAATTGTCTTAAGCTGACTGAGATTACTTACACCTAACAGTTATTAATAAGTTTTTAAAATAATTTAACAGTGATCTTTTATTTTTATCCAAATGAATCTGAATTTAAGAGTGTTCATTTTTATATCTTATCCCATTTTTCCCCATTTTTTAATAAGTTCTAATGATGGTTATTGTTATGAAATTAAAGCTAGTTTAAGCGTATATTCGGTAGTCTCATAGATAAACTACTTTCATCACACAAGAATAGCCCTGTTGATGGCCTTCAACAAAGACGTTTCCGCTAGTGTAAACAGCTCCATTCTTTGGAGGGAGTCGATTGCTACCCTCTTGTTCAAGTACCCGCAGTGTCAACAAGATATGTCTGCGGGGGGGGGGGGGCTTAACTCAATTTCCAATGTTCTTGATTATATATTTGAGTTTTTTCAGGAAATGTTTTACTTCTCTTTTAGAGGCTTTGTAGGTTTAGAGGAAGCATTGTTAAAATTTTTGGATAACCAGTTTTAACGGATCTGAACATAAGTCTATTATAAAACTTCTTTATATAAATGTATCTCTTTAAGTCGGACGCTAGAAGTGAACTTAATTTTCAAGTAATAAATCACCCTAAGCAATAACTAAGCGAATATTTTATTCTTTCGTTAGTACCCCTACCAGGAAGTATTTTATTTCAGTATTCCAGGACAAAATTTCGTTAAGCTTTGTTTACATTAATAATTTCCCTTTTTATGGTAGTATCATAAAATAAACTTAAATTTGGACGGTATTAAATGTAATTAAACTTGAAGAAGGCTAAGAAAGAAATGTTTTAAAAAAAATTAGCTTAATAACAATTGTGAAAATTGGTATGTGGGGTGACAGGAATCAGTATTGGGTCTCGTAATCCTGGCACTGCGGGTTCAAATCTCGCCCTGGGCATGCTTTTTTCGATAAATGATAGCTTTTCCTGAGCCATGGATTTTAGAATGGGATGACAACCTTTACATAGTCTTTTCTCCCATGCCCCAAGTGGTGGAAGTGGTGAAAGGGTGGGTTATACTTGAAGAAAAAAACTGCTATGTGCAATGCTATACAAAATAAACAAAGTACATTACTAAAACACAACTGAAAATGTAAGTGAACTGAAATAAGTAAACATCGGTCATCTATATGTATGTGTATCTGTATACACACACACACACACACACGCATATATATATATATAATGCATTTAACTGCAAGACGATAGTGAATATTTTTCCCCATTTGTTGTTAGCCATCGGCAGTCCTTAGTTTTAAGATAAAAAAATATGAAATTTTAAACCATTAAATGCAAGGGAATTGAATAAAAGATCTAACTGTGTTAATTTTTTTATACTATTCCCTTGAATTAAATTGATTAAAATGTAATGAATTTGCCTCTTGTGAGTATCCCGCCTAATGGAAGAAATCTTCCAAAAAAAAAAAAACAGTGATGCGAAAGAAACATAGTTTAAAAGAAATATTTGTTTTAAGTATAATAGAGAAAATATCTATAATCTCTGGAATGGTTGAAAGGGAAGGAAAGTAATTCTACAAATAACCTCTCATGCAATCTCCCTTCTTATCTCAAGAAAAGGCAGCCAAGTGAACACTTGTACGTCAAAAACACATTACCTGTGTTCAATTATCGAACTGTGAAATTGTTTTATGTCTCCCTAATAATACCCGTAAAAAGTCTGAACTCGGGAATATGAGTTTAAAAACAGCTAAGGAATATTATTATTAAAATGAATTACAAGAATACTATTCATTTAATGATTCTCCAGTCAGCCATAAAGAAGCAATCACAGAATGTTCAAAAGCTCAAGAAGGAGTAACTTTTATTCATGGTCAAGCCCATAAAAAGAATTTATAAATACTTCTGAAGACCGTGGAAGCCAGAATGAATAAGAACATTATTATTCTGATAGATATATTACAATTTGATTTAGTTTATAGTCTCTTTGCATTTTTTATTATGTTTTTGTAAATAAATTTTTAAAGTACATTAAATTCTTGATTACATCAATTTTTGAAGACACTGTATAAATTAATACATTTTCACTCATTTTGAATATATATATATANCCAGTTATTTACATTAATATTTGTGTTTATTGTCTTTTGTTTTTCTCTTTCTCTCATGCTTTCTAAGGAAATCAAACAAATCATGTTGCGCGACTTCGTTTCTTAATAATAGAAGAAGTTAATAACACAGTCTCCTACATAATGAAATTAATTGTGGTATGTAATTCCACGTTCCATTTTCTACAAGAAATTGATTCGATTCCCGGCTGGGGTAGTAGGATTTTTTTCTGGCTCCCCCTTTGGTTTTGTTGTAGAAAATTTAACATGGGATTACATACTACAATTAATATCATTGTTTAAAAAAGGAATATCGGGAAAAAAAACTAGTCTAATAAATAGCCGACAATGTTAGCTGCTTCGAGCATAAGACGATATATTTGTCTTACTTGGGGATTTAGACTCAGAGTAAAGTTCAGAGGAAATATCGGAGTTAGATAGATTATCTAACCTGCTTTGGTGGTGTAGAGGTCAACATACCTGCCCGAAGTTTAGGAGACCTGGGTTCGATTTCCGGCTGAGGTAGTAAGATTTTTTTCTGGCTCTCTTTCCAGTCTCGAACATTTTCTCAGGCACTGCCGGTTGTTCAAATCTTCCTACAGGGAAATCAAATTATTCACGTTGGTGTCATGTCACCTTGAAAAATGTCAAAGGATCTTCATCACTCCCACATGAGAGAAGCAAAAAATATGTTTTTGATATATATATATATATGTATACACGCACTCTAGAGTATCCAATTTTAAAAATTGTGGAATTAGATATAGTATTTAGTTATTTTTTATTTTATTTTAAAAACCGTTGGATGAGTTAATTATGGCTGATATTGTGAGGATGAAGAGGTAAGGTTTAGTGGGAGACAAAAATTTATAATCGTGATATATTCATTTTTATATGTGTTTCGAAAAAGTGTCAGAACATAATAGATGTAAAATCTAATTTTATGTTCTATCAAATGTTAAGAAAAACGCTTGTTAAGATGGAAATTTATTAATGTAGATATGAAGGACAGCTCTACCTATCCTGAACACAGCTGTTAAGGAAGAATTCTAGTTATGAGCTAACGATAGTGGTCATACCGTTTTACACTTATTGTACTCCCTGGTTTGTAAATTTCTCTTATTTATATCCTCCCCATATTTAGTAAAACACGGAAACTCTGCTTAGATTACGTCGTTCCTTCGCGAGGGACTTTTCATAAAGTTTTGTGGAATTACCTTAGCTCACATATTTCCTGGGTCGACGACGTTATTTAATTTTTTTTTTTTTTCGTGAACTCCTTGACAGACAGTTGGGGTTTTCATTACATACTTCTGACACGCGTCTCCCTGAAATATATTATGTACCCCACATCTATGTTTGAGTTTCCTTCTAACTCTCCCCTACAGGACGTAAGTTGCGTAAAGTAATTGGTAGATGGATAGACTCCGTGTCTAAAATTACTGCACTATATCCAGATGTGCCGGCCTTGCCCTCTCTATCATGGTCCCGGCTAGGACCTCGCTGCCTCCCTCATTTTTATCATTATTTGAAAAGTATGTTCCCCAGGTGGTGCTTTTTGTCTGTTTTCAAATCTAACCATTCTTTTTGCATTTAAAAGCAATCGCGCCAAATTTAATTTGGAAATTGTGGCACTTACAGCATCGACATATACATGAGCGCTCGTGAGCCCACACACACACACACACACACACACACACACACACACACACACACGCACACGCACACACAGGCACACGCACACACGCACGCAGGCACGCACACACGCACTTACGCACATACTCAGTGAGTTGTTCGACGAAATAAATGAAAGAAAAATAGCATATTTGAGCCACATAAAGCGAGGAGGCTGTATAGTATTCTCCAGCTGGTTATGATGGCTATGATTGAGAGTCGTTGAGGAATTAGAAGAATAGGTCTCTTGACTGAAAAATATTAAAGAATGGACCAGGATATAGAAAGCAGAACAACTGTTCAGATTGGTTCATGAAAGATAAAGTTTTGACATTTTATTCGCCAATGACAAGGAGATTTGATTTGGCACACAAAGAAGATCATAAATTATAACTGCTGTTAGACATTAAATGAAATTATTAAAACCTAATGTAAGAGTACTTGTGAATAGGATATATATAAAATATTATATGTGTGTAATTTTGTCCCTCCCATTACCATTTTGTCGCCCCCCCCCATTATCCCTCTCCCCTTTTCTGCCTTCTCAGTTTTTCCTTTTTAATGAAGAATGGCACCCAATTAGGGCTGGGTATTCTCTAGACCACACCAGGAATATACTGGGTCATTACAAACAGAAGCACAAAAAGAAAGAAAAACTTAAAAAAAAAAGCTATTGAACTATTCTTGTTGGCACCAAAAGGACTTTTGAAATTTTTTTGTCAAATATTCATTCTACTTAAGAATAGCGAAAAGTATGCTCCTCAGCAGCTTCCTTCTATGCATCAGAGCAATCTAGCCCTAGCAAGTTGAAGTCAATTGAAGGTTTAAGTAAATGTTCTTTGTCAACATCAATTCTATTCTTTTGTCAAGCCCCTTTTGTCTTGTATTCTGCACCCTCCACTTGTCCCTTTGTTGAGTTCTACACAAAATCTAAACTTCTTAACCCTGTTTTAAATTAAATATTTATGCACATGCAATTTTTTAGTTTAATAAGTTGTAAATTAATCCAAAGAAACTAAACAAAAAAAACTTGGAAGACAAGATTAGATAGATAGAGAAAAGCATGATAATTGACATTAATTCCTCCTTAACAATGCTTATATATTTATGTATTTATATATTTTTCCCCCAGGTAATGGAGATGTAAATACATGCTGTGATGGAGACATGCTTAAAACTATGGATGAAAAAGTATCTATAGCATTTTCTATGTTATCAAGATGTCCATCATGCCTGCATAATTTTGTTCGCTATATATGTGATATGACGTGCTCACCTGATCAGTCAAGATTCCTAAATGTTTCTCAGACAGAAAAAGAAGATAACAGTAAGTTGAAATATATTCTCTGTTTAAATTAGCTTTTTGAATAACCCTTGTTCCCATTAGCATTTAAATGATTAATTACTTAAAATGAGAATGTTTAATAAGTTTCAATAAAATTTGGGTTATCTCTACTTATTTTATATTTTTATTACTTTTCTAAATTCTATCACTATTTAAATATCTAATGAAGACAGTATTATGTTGCTTATAGGTGATTTTTAACAATTATTTCGACAAACTAATTTTGTTGGTCAAATAATTTTATTTATTTATTAAAACAATTTTAAATTATCAACATTATTAGTATCATGTTCAGCATAGCTTAGTAACAACAAAATAAAAGCAAGGATTGCAGATAAGCAATTGTCTTGAGTAACAAATTACTTGTTCTATTTTTGTAACAGTGAAGTTAGGCATAATCACTTATGTGTAATCGTTGTTTGGGAATTTGATCCGTTGCTACAGCCAAATGATGGAGTTTTCCTTCAGCTGAGTATTAGCAAATGTCTGCTGCCATCTAGAATAGTACCATAATTATTTATTAGTGATAGACTATTTGGTATGGTATATGCTGGATTGTAATCTGTAAGGCTTTTAAATAGCAGATAGAATAGGGCAGAAAGGATTATCTTCCTTTTGCAGTTTGACTGTACTATAAAGTCTAGATTATAATGGATTCATCTCTACAAGTCTTTCCTTTTAAAATAAAAACTGTATGACTGAGAGAGCTTTCTTTATATCACTGTTATAGGTTTCTGTGAGATCAGCTTCTAATTCCAAATATTTATTATCTTCTATTACAGCACACACTTTTACCTCTAGGTATATTGATAATAACACTAACTTCGTTTTTATCGGCTTTGGTAATGAATTTTTTTTTAATACTTAAATTGTATGATGTTCAGTTGTAGGAGTGACCGCACCAGATTTTTTTATGTGATATAGTTTTTAAATATTCATCTATTATGTTGAGAATTTAGCCCTAGCATCAATATTGCCCTCAAAATTTAAATAATATTTGTATTTTTCATAATTACTTAAATATTACTTTTTAATATATACTATTTTTAATAATAGTTTAAGGAGGTTAAGTAATAATTAAGGTAAAAATAATCTTGTGCTAAAAAATAGTATATACCACATACTTTTTTGTATGATCTATTAATTGGATTACTCTTTGTAATTAAATTTAAGTGAGAAATAGATAATAAAAAAGGCGCACTGAGGGATCGGGAGGTTGGCACTTTGCAATAAAAACAAGAAAAATTATTTTGGGCTCCAACACAACTGGCAAATAACATCATTAGTCATGTCTGACCATCAGGTAAAAATTCAGAATAAGTTTTATCTGATGATCTGAATTCAATGATTTTGTTCCTGAAAGTTTTCAGCATTTAATAAATTTGTAATAGACTAAGAATTAATTAATTTTGCTATAATATAATTCTTAGTTTATTTACAAATTTAATTATTTATGATTATTAATAATGAAAAGTAATACTTTATTTTACGGATTAGGTTACAAAATTAAGGTTCTAAAATGTCCAATTTTTTTTTTCTTTTTCTTTTTGTGTGTCCTCCCTTTCTTACCACTTAGAGGGAGGGGCTAACTACAGGTTGTCACCACATTTTAAACATCCATGGCTCAGGACAAGCTATTTATAAATAAAGCTTGCGAGTAGCAATCCAGAGGGATTTGTTTCCTGTTGAGGGGTTTGGCAGATAGGCATTTAAGGCCTCATTTCACAAAACACCTAATCTTGGTTTTACGAGTCTGGAAAGACGAATAAAGTCTTAGTGGTCTGTGAGGTGTCTATATTTTGGAACAATGCTCTTGAGCGGCGTTTCCCTGCGATAGAAGGGTCAAAATCAGTTTTGACTCTAGATTAGTTAATAATTATAGGAAAATACGTTTTTATAATGGTAATCTACAAACTCTGATTGTTCATTCTAATACACTCCTTTTCTTTTCAGAAACATTCATTACAGAGATTGATTTTTTTATAAGTGAAAAATATGTTTATGGGACTTATAATTCTTGTAAACAAGTTGCATTTCCACCATCTGGACAGCTAGCTCTTGATCTGATGTGTGGTTCTTGGGGGGCTGCTAAGTGTACACCAGAAAGGTAATTCAGTTATCTAATATATGTAAAATCTTTTTTGCATAATTTACATTATTGTAGTTTAAAAGTATATTTTCTTAAGATGTATTTATTTTCATGTGATAATATGAATGAGGTTTTACTAAAGATTCAGTATGTTTTTTTATAATCCCTTGGTTTGTACTTCTAGAATGTTTTGTATTGGGATAGCTTTCTAAGGGAATTGATTTTAAACTCTGAAGATAAATTTTATTAATGACCTATTATTATTATTATCATGGTGCAGCTGGCATGTTTGGGCCAACATTTCTGTCTTCTAGTTAGTGTCTGAGGGGAAGAGGGAGGGAGAATATCATTACTAATAAAAAAATTAAAACAAAAACGAAAAGGAAAAGGAAAAAATAGTTACACTATGGTTCTTTATTTTCTTGAAAATAGCTGAGCCAATTTTAATAAAATTGGGGATTATGTATTAGCTATATCTTGGGTGCAAAATTTTATGTGAAACTTTTTTCGTACTTATGAGGTGCAAGAATTATTTTTCTGTAGCACTATATGAATGCATACTCTGTTTAGAAGTGTATATAATATTTTTAAAGAACACAAATTTACCATAGAAAGAAAGTGGAGATGGATTGGTAAAAATATTTTTATTAAATATAAATAATAAAATGAACTATTTTGTAAGAATTTGCTAAGTTTTTAATATAATTGTTAATGTAAAATTTCAGATGGTTTGATTATATGGGCAGTGCAAAGAACCCTTATGTTCCATTCTCTATTAAAGCCTTTATATCTGATAAGCCAACAGAAAAATTTATTCCTCTGGATGCACCTGTTATTCCATGCAATGTTTCGATTGATGTAAGTTTTTAATATTATTTTGTTAAAAAGTGTTGTGTTTAAAAGCTACTTTTGACTTTATTTCTTTGAAAAAAGTGTGCAATCATTTATTGCACTATTTATTTGTCTATTGAAAAACTCAAACTAGTTGTATTTGTTCCTCTGTGAATTAACTACCTTTTTAAAGAAAACATTTTCTTTACAAAGCAGTACTGCATGGTTACTAATTTTAAGACTTTGTGGCCATTTTAAAATTCCTTTATCCTTAAATTCATTTATGTTAGTTAACTATATCATTTTCCTATTTTAGCAGAATTCACTTTGACAACAGTATACAATTTCTGAAAAAA
>KZ807239.1:467851-480610 GCA_000696205.2 Oncopeltus fasciatus
TGTTGTATACACCCTCTATTTCTATTTATCCTGTTGTTGATGTCTATGCAGAAGTTTAACTGCTTAAAATTATTTATTTGAAACTTTTAGGTGCATGAAATTAGCTTTAAAGTTATGAATTTAATTAAAATGTTTGTAAAATATTTGATGCACTTGTTCAGATGTACTTATAACTTTATACACAAAATTTGCTTGATCAGTAGATGCTAATGAATTTTATCTTAATTTAATTATATTAAATTATTGGTATTAGTGCATTTATATTAAGAAAAAAAAATACTTTCATAAGCTAAATAATCTGTAATATCATTTTTATTCTTATGTCTTCATGAATATCTTTCCTTTTCAGACAATCTTATATATATATATATATATATTATTTATTTGAAATCTTGCCTCTTCACCCATGTTCATGTACACCTATCAATGGTCTCACACACTCAATATAATACTTCCAATTATTTAAATACATTATTTCTACTTTTATTATAGTAGTTCAAGCACACAATATGCTTACATATGTACAATTGTTAATGCCTGCAACCATTCTTCTTATTCTTGCTTGCATAAACATTATATCTAAACATCATGCAGTTCAAAATATTACCTGTTTTTCATCTGGAATCTTACATTATTTCTATTAAGCTTAATGTATATTATTTCTTCACCTACTATTTAAATATAATTCCTCCCCATCCTTTCAGCCATCCCCATTCATCTGTCCCATCCTCCCCATCCATTTTAGTATTTTGGTTTTTAAAACTTATATTTGCAGTGAACTTAATGTTTCTGAATAAATCAATAATTCATATTAAACAAATTTTAAATTTTCATTGATCAAGATTTGTATTTTATGGTGTTACTGTATATATATATATTAATATACATATTTATTTAATGATTAGGTATGGTGAGCAGTAATGATGATGGCCGTAGTTCAAATGCACCCACCATGGCTGTTGTTCAACCTTCATCTCTTGCAGAGAAGCTTGGTGTTTATCTTGATGATTTCCTCCAGAGATTCTTCTACAATCTTGGGTTCTGTAAGTTTTCTGTGTCTTTTTTTATTTTATTCATAATTGTTTATCTTTTGTTGTGCCAAAGTTTTGTTAGGTAAGTTAGATATTATGTTTTTTTGCTTGACAATTTTTTTCTGCTCTACAATTAATATATTTTGCCTTTTCGTAGGGTGTGCATCAAATCCTTGGCTGACTCTGTTTTTTGGAATGTGCGTTGTTGTTGGGCTTGGTCATGGGATTAAATATCTCCATGTTACTACCAACCCTGTTGAACTGTGGGCCTCTTCCAGCAGCAGATCAAGGCTAGATAAAAAGTATTTTGATGAAAATTTTGAGCCATTCTATCGGACTGAACAGATAATTATACATGCTATTGACCTGCCTGAGGTATTTGGTGGTATTAGAAATTTTTTTAAAAATTCAATACTTATATTTTCAAAATCCTTAATGATTGTCTGTTTTATTTGCAGATAGTTCATAATACTTCTCAAGGAATTGTAACTTTTGGCCCAGTATTTAATCGGGAATTTTTGCTTGAGGTGCTTGAATTGCAAAATGAAATTCAAAAAGTAAGTATGATTTTTCATTTTACTTATATCTGTATTTTTCATTAGTATTTAATTATATCATTATTAATTGAAGTAATTAGTTCCATTTCATTTATTTAAGCAATTTACATATTTTTATACTAAATAATATAATAATTAATACTAAATTGCAACTAAGTCATTTCATTCCGTAAATGACTTATACATAATATACATACCATAAGTCTTTAAAATTCCTAACAATTAAAATAATTTTGTACTTTTTTTTTTTTTGCATTTTTTTTCAGTTTATGTTCATCAGATCATGTCATATAAATATTATTAATTTGAATAAATTCTTGTAACATTTCTATAAAGATGTAAAAATCATAAAAAAATGTATTTTAACTTGGTTTTATATAATGAAATTATTCAATGAATTGCAAGACTCCTGCTATTATTAAATATGGATAGCGATCATGGTTGTCCACTAGTTAGGCTATGTCGCTGAACTCCTGAGCCAAAGGCCCCAGGTTTAATACTCATAGTGTACTGGTATTTTTTTCTTGCTGTGCTTCTGTTTGTAATGGATCAGAGGATCCCTGGAGAACTTTTAAGAACACCTAGTCCTATGTGGGTAACTTTCTTCATTGATTGGGGAAAAGAATCAAACAGCCAGAATAGTGACCATATACCCTCTCCAACATCCCATTAGTCACAAATAATTAATCTCATATGATTTACCTTAAATCATTTTTTAAAGTATATTATATAAATAATTTTTCATTGTAAGTTTATATTAATGTTTAGGCTTTAATTGAAACAAAGATGTCAAAAACTATGTTAGTTGAGTTAAAATTAATTAAAAACTGTAATAAGGGGTCATATCAAATTGAAAAGTCCACATTTACAAAATTATTTAATTTTGCTGCTAAGCACTTTCAGGATCTCCGATCCCAACCGATGATGGGATTGTAGATCTCAAAATCGCTCAGCAATAACAATACTCCAAACTAACTAATCACACACTCTCACTAATTAAGGTCACTATATCACAGCACTTATAAAAAAAAATTAAACTTGAAAGACTTGAAGATAAATAAATGCTGAAGAAAAGCCCCACAGGCAAGGATATCAAACAGGAAGGTTATTGTGATGCCTAATAAACTTATGTAAAGCTTGGAAGGTAGAGAGGTAGGAGGTATAGCTTAAGAAAATGGTTTTAAGCTTGGCTTTTAACTTGATATTGTTGCAATTGAATTTATTTGATGATTAAGGATTAGGAAGGATATATTCATCCTTTAAATGTATATTGGAATCATTATTTTATTTAGCAATTATTTATTAAATTATTTAACAATTTAGCTTTAAACTTAACTAGTATATAGGTAGTAGAAAAAGTATAGTAGATTCTAGTCTTGTTATATTAACAAGTATATTAACTAGTATGTGTGTAGTTTGTAATTTCTTAGATGTTATGTTAAACAGAATATTTTTAAATAGATTCATAATGTGATTTAAAATATTATCACATGAGTTATGAATTCTGGGTCGGCTCAAATTGATGGCTAGTGCCCTGTCTTTTTTTAACAAAAAAATTTCTATTATATTCTAAAATAAAAGTAGGCCAACAAAGAAGGTGAAGAGAAAAATATTCTTTATTTGCTGATACTGCGTCATTTTTTGTTATGAGTTTAAGAGCACAAATGTGAGCCTTCATGAATATAATATATAGGTGCTCTTGTGCATATGTGTGTATTTAAACTTGTGAGAATGTGTAGCTTCTTGAGGGTGTGTGAGATAAATTCAATTTGCTCATAGGAAGAATTTTTTAATGATTTCAATATTACATTCCTAGTGTCTTGTGTTTCATTCTCCTAAGTTTCATTTTATTTAATTGCATATTTGTTGCATTGAATTTGAATGTGCCATTAAAATGATTCTTTTAAAATTTAGAGTTTCAGATTACCTCCACCATTAAAATGTCAAAAGTATTTTACAAGCTCTGAGTTATTAATTTTTAATAACTTTCTTATACTATTTACCAAGTTATTGTATTTAAATTGCAATTATGATTTCTGTAGTTGGAGAATAATTTTTTAAGTATTCTGTTTCAGGTTTATTTCCATTAATTAAAATGTTAATTTTAATAGAAAATGTATTGCAATTTTATTTGAATCCATTTGTCAGATTCTGTTCTGATTATTTTATTATATTTACATAAAATGGAACATTCTTGTAAATTAAGGTTTCATAAACCCTCTCTCCCATTTTATTGACATTTTCAAATAATTTAAATTCACTGATAAATATAACAAATATCAGCTCTTTCTGAAAAAAAACAAAAAAAATGGGTTAAAGCAGTGAAAAATTAGTTTTAATTGAATTTATAATTAATATAAATTCTTCCTTCTTATATTTTGATTTTGGTCATTAGAAACTTTGGTTTTGATTTTAGCATTTAAGTTTTATTTGTCACTTTTATTGAGAATAATAATTTTCTAAAATGTTGAATCAACCAAACCCCTGTGTAGCTAAATTTCTTCTAAATTTTGAAAAAAAGGAATGAAAATGTTTAAGAAAATCAATTGTTGAAAATCCCGAATACTATATATGTGTATATAATTTTTATAATAATATCAAAATAATTTTTACCACAATTTATAGGATATCATTACACTAATCTCAGGTACTTAATCTGTCCCGCTGATAGTTGTTTCCTGTCCAGTTGATAACTTATTGGAAAGATGTAATTATAAATTAATGTTTTTAGTGTCCTGCCTTAACAGCTCTTATCAGAAATAAGTTTTATTGTGGCTATAGAAGAAAAAATACAGAAAATATATTTATAAAAAGGAAAAAATAGATTGAAGGTGATGGATTAAATCTGTATAAGTTCTGTAAAAATTATATTCCTATATATATTTTTGAAATTAGTGCTGCCTAAGTTTATTTAGCACTCTTAAATTAGGCAAGACAAAGATTGATAAAGATGGAAGCTTTATCAAATTTGGAAATTATTTTGGAAGAGTGTTGCAGCTTAAAAGTTCTTGAAAAACTTAATAAAGAGAAGGAATGAAAGATTATAACTCCAAAAATAAAATGTCAGATTAAGATCTGTTTCTAGAAAGTAATACTATATTTTGTGTTGAAACAATCTAACACTAAAGTTCATATTTTTTGGTTTATTATAATCAAACTTGACATTTAGCTCTTAAATAGATTCAAAATAGTCGGTTTTTAATCACCAAAATCATACCAGAAATAGTATATTTACTTCACGTCTTGGCGCTTTAAATCATACCTGGGCTTACTAAACAATCTTTCGCCACTTACCTTGGTCTTCTGTTATGACCCTCCACTGTTAAGCTGTTTCAGGTTTGCCTCTTACGTAGTCTAACTTGGTGTCTTTTACTTTTTAAATTAATAAATCTTTATTTATTACATTCTGTTATTAACATCTTGTAATTTACCATTTCATCTTCCGGGTTGGACCGAGTCAAATTGTTGTTATTTGCCGAGCTTTCGCACATCATGTGATGGCTTCTTCAGGGCTGAAAAGAGAATGAGAGTTGTGTTTTTCAGCCCTGAAGAAGCCATCACATGATGTGCGAAAGCTCGGCAAATAACAACAATTTGACTCGGTCCAACCCGGAAGATGAAATGGTAAATACATCTGACGACCGACGAAGCCTACGTGAACATCTTGTAATTTGATGACAGAGAAATTACAATAGAAAAAAAAATTAAAAATAACAATAAAATAAATAAGTGAACATCACTGTGCAGGGAGAAGGGCCCCATCAACCCCACTCCTAATAAGTTTAGGCATTGAGACCCAGGAGATCGCGAGGCCATCTCCATTTAAGTCGTTAGAGAGGATTGTAAGGATTGGCGTTCGACGATAGGGATTGGGCATTAGGATTAGAATAAAATTGGAATTTACTATGGAAGAGCTTGAAGCGGGTGGAGATGAGATCTTGGCCGAAAGGAATATTGAAGTCATGATGAAGGGTAGAGTTGGACACAATATGGAGCGTTAGCAATTATCCTGAGAATTTTGGACTGAAAGGATTGTATTCGTTGGATATTGGAAGGCTTAGCAGCAACCTATAGTTCTGCACTGTAGGTCCAGATTGGTCGTATTATGGTCTTGTAGATGGTCAGTTTGTTTTCTATTGTGAGCTGTGAGCGCCTATTTATAAGGCTGTATAAGAGTCTGTGGCATCTGTAAAATTCTTGTTGCTTGATTTTAATATGTTCACTCCAGTTTTGTCATGATTCAAGGTGGAATCCAAGGTAATGGACTGAATCAGAAAGAGGTATAGGGTTGTTATTGTAAGTAACATTATTAGAAGGATCTTTTCTTAGCTGAAAATTTACCTGCACGCATTGGGGTGTTTTTTATTAAAGTGATAACAAATTTATTGTCTGTAAACCTGAAAAAATAGTTTGGAAGGAATGGAGGTTTACTTGCAACCTAAAATTTATTTTGAAACATTTTAATGGTTTAGCAATCACAATTATTTCTAAACTTAAAGAATCTTGATGCTTCACATTGAAATAAATATATTTTATGATATTTATATTTATTTAGAATGATTAAAACATTAATGTTGGGGTATAATTTAAATAAAAATCTTTTGTATAAATGTTAGATAAATAAATATTATAGAACCCTATATTGAGGAATTTACAGCATTAATTTTCATAATTTACTCAGCTCCTTCATCACTTTTTTTTTTCTCTTATTTTATGTGTGTATATAATATTAATCAATAACTTTAAGGTACAATAGATCAATTAGTGTTTAATGTGTTTTTCTTTCCTACTCTGCCAGTATTTCTTCATCCTTTCAGATCCCACTGTCCTTTCTTATTCAGTGATTATGTACTGTCGTTTGGTCTTGACCCTTATATTTAACTATATCAATATATTTTTTCTTTGTTATTTTCATCTGTTTGCTCTGGTAGAAGTCTTTAATTATTTCTGCTATTACCAACTTCTACAATAGCAAAAATATAAGTTTATTTCTAGAACTTCTTTGGTGCCATTCATTTAGAGTGAAAATAATAATAGAGGCTCATATTTTTAAAGACCTGATTAGAACATTATTGATTATGTGTATGTTATCAGTCTGTCTGTTGTTATAATGATCACAGATTAATTTCATTGACTATCTACCATTGATGCTATTGTGTTTTTTCAAAATAGAGATGATAATAATTACTTAAAATGTTTTATTTTGTAATTGTATAATAAAATTAACTATATTAATTTTGAAATTTTCAGTTAGGAATTGAAGATGGTAATGGACTTGAAAAAATTTGTAACGCTCCACTTACCTCACCATTCACTGGACCCACCAAAGTCAAGGATTGTACTATCATGAGTGTATGGGGTTACTTCCAAAATGACATTGAAACATTTGATTACTCAGATCTTGATGAAGATAATTATACTGTAAATTACTTGGATCATATGGTAGCATGTTTCCAGTAAGTGTGAACTATCTATTTTTTTTTTTTTTTTTTTCAATTCTTTAAAAAAAATGTTTCAATTTAGACTATTTCAGTAATAGCTTATGTTAAGTTATAAATTTAGATTTATTAAGTTGCAGTTTCTAAAAAACATAACAACAATTTTTAGATTGAAATCTAAAATATCACTGGTAGGGTATTTCATTCTCATAGGAGGGTTTTATATACTGTTCTTAGTCTGTGCTCTGTTGCTGTTATATTACAATAGAGTTTTAATATATACATAATGTTATAATTATATAGAGAACTCACACACAGGCACTACTACAGGTTTAGTTGACTGTTTGGCATCTAGAGATTTTAAACTTTTAACTCCTATTTTAACCCTATTAGAGTTGAGGAATCATGTTTATTTAGAACAACAGTAGTCACTGGGGGCTAGATCTGGGCTGTTAGGAGAATGGTTGATTAAATCAAAGCCCAAGATTTCAATTGTGACCATCAGTTTATGAGAGTTGTGCAAACTGATGAAATTAAAAGTATTATAAGTACTAACAAGAAATGACAGAATTATGAAAATTTGTTTGAATATAACTACTGATTAGAATAATATCACTTATTACAAGTGATAAGGTGTAAGTCCTTTGTCATAACGCCCTTCCTTCATAGGTAGGTCGAGAACTTTTTCACTATTCTGAAAAAAAACATTTTCAACCTTAGTAAGTATTTAGAACATTCACTGGAAGGACATGAATTATGTTTCCAAAATTTGTTAATGAACAAGTCACAGTGAAGATTGACTCAAATATAGCAAAATAATGTTAGTTTCCACAAATTTTTTTTACTTGTTGTACCTATCATACTTCTTTCATATTGTTAAAAAGTAAATTCAGTTTCCCAAGAAATCTGTAATGGGGAGATTCCCAGGCCACCATTATAAGTTCAGGTCCTCTGGTCATTATTACATGATTATTAATACATTTCAAAAAAATAATCTACCAAAAATGATGTATGGTTTATTGAAAAATGTTATTTGCCTAAAATTATTTAAGTTAAAATGTTTGAGGCCAATATTTTGAAGTTGAAGCGGCCAAGGCCACTAGTATAGACATAATTAAAATAACTAGCATATTTCTCTATGTCTAGTTACATACTTAATATTTTTTTTTTAAATATTCTGCATGAGATTAAGCAATTAATTTACCTACTTTGACTTTGGCTTGGTTCTTTAAGAAATTTACTGAACCTCAGACTCTCACAGGATGTACTAGGTATTAAGATAGTTAAAACCTAGATAAGTAGATAAATTAAATGAAGTGGATTTAGCTGTAAGATTGGGATTAATTTAATGAAAATAGTTTAAACACTTGAAGAAAAAAAAAACACCTCAAAATTTTTCTATCAAAGATTATGAAAACAATAGAATATTCACCTAAATTTTTTAGATTGAATCTGAAAATAAATGTTAAGTGAACTAATAAAACAAATATTAATAATTTGAAATCTTTGAAAAATACTAATGAAAAAACACTCATCTAAAAATTTTTCACTTAAAATGTGTGAGAACTTCAGAATGTTCACCTCAAATTTTTAAATTTAATTTCAAAATTTTAAGTGAATAAAAAAATATTAAAAATCTTACTACCTCAGCCGGGAATCGAACCCGGGACTCTTACTTTCCGGGCAAGTATTACAATACCAAGGCAGATTAGATAATCTCTCCAACTCCCCGCACACTAAGTCTAACATTGTCAGCAATTTGTTAGACTCTTGTTTTTCTTTTTCAAATTTATTTTTTAAATAATGAAATTAATTGTTGGTGTAGGGGTTAGTATACCTGGGTGGAAGGAGGAGACCCGGGTTTGATTCCCGGCTGAGGTAGTAAGATTTTTTTCTAGTTCCCTTTGCATTTCTTCTAGAAAATTTAATGAGGGATTATATACCACAATTAATTTCATTATTTAAAAAAATATTAATGATTGTTGTTAATGAATAATAATAATTAATTGATATAAATAATTACTATTAAACTAAAAGAAGCTTACCTTGAACTTTTCAAATGAGAAGCTGTGCAGATAGAAATAATGCACAACTTGTGTCAGAAGGAGATTAAATGCCTACACACCATTGGTCTAGTACAGGGGTTCTCAAACTTTTTGCCACTGCGACCCCCTTTTTAGACCTAGTATTTCGGCGACCCCCCTATTTTTAAATATAAACAAAAATGAAAAAAAAAAACACTATTGGCTAAGTTTTATCCATAAAAATACTATTAACTAATAAAAATAAATACAAATTGTTGTCACTTGAATTGTTTATAATAAGAGAAAGTGGGATAACTCACTTCGTGGCACGAACAATGACAAAGCAATGATAAAAAAACTCAGTGTTTGGAACGCAAGAGTTAAGAAAGAAGATTTTGAAAATTTTACACTAACTCAAGAGTTTATAGGGTTTCTGTCTACATCCTACTGTACATCCCCTGACACTTCATCTCTTTCCTTACTAGTATCTTCTCATCTCGAAGGTTTGATTGAACAGTTGACAGAGAACATTCCAAATAAGGATACGAGTGGGGTTTTGTGGGTAGTCAATCCGTTCAGTGATCAAGTCGTAACAAAAGCTGAGCTAACTGCTCGTCAACATGATCAACTGATCGAAATTTCAAGTGATCAGTCAGCAAAACTCACTTTTAACAGTGCTTGTATCGACAAATTTTGGATAGGTATTAAAAATGAATACCCAGAACTGTCTACAAAAGCATTACAGACTTTGATGCCATTTTCTACGTCTTATAACTGTGAACAAGGTTTCTCCAAAATGGTGAATATCAAACAAAATCAAGAAATCGTTTGACCCTGGAAAATGACATTCTTTTGTGTATTACAAAACTCATTCCGGACATAAAAAAATTGGTTAATTCCAAACAAGCTCATGTTTCCCGTTAAATATTATTACACCTTTTTCAACTTGTATGTGTATTACAAATTTGTGTAGCCTATAAATTTTGTTATTAATAAAAACTACAGCTATGACTGATTTGTTTTTTTGATTTTCCTCCTTATCCCGCGACCCCCCTGGACACACCACGCGACCCCCCTGGGGGTCGCGACCCACAGTTTGAGAACCACTGGTCTAGTAGATAGCAAGAAACTTACCTATATAGAACTAACTACTCTACTCATTTTTCTGGAGAGGAAAATGTCAAGCCAACCAAATAAATCTATCTAGTCAATAGGAACAGAAATCTCTCTTTACTTTATAATATTTTAAATTAAGATAATTCTTTAAGATCATAGTTACTTCACATTTGTTCTTGGAAATTTAATTTCTAGTAAACCCAGTATTATTTCAAGTAAACGTATCATACCATTTCTCTTTTAATTTTATGTATCCAGATTCATTAAATTTTAAAAATAAATTTGTATGCCAAATATATGATTTACTGCTTCAGTTAAACCCAACTCCTAATCAACCAATTTGCTGAATTATTGAAAATTGGTTTAAATCATTTTTGTGCTATAACCCTAACCCATTACTTGGAGTTGAAATATAAATTATGGCTTCTGTGTTTAAAACCTAATGCTGGGTAAAAATTATTTTAATACCCTGCCCCTGCAGTAAGCTTTTTATAAGTTAAAAATCATTAAAATTTTTCCACTTGAAATTTGGCTTCAGGGGCAAAAAGGTAGCTAGCTCATGGGATCCATTTGGGTCTCTCAATCCTGGAGCTAAATAAATAATAAATAAATCTAAAGGGTTATTATTATTTCTACCACCAATGAATATAGAACTCTCATACCTTATATTCTCCGTCTTCATTGGTTTCTGTACATCTCCCGTTGGCGAGCGCTTTCGGACACTGTCCATCTTCTGGCCGAATACATACGTTCACTGTCACGGTCCGTATTCAACTGTGTTTTTCTGTGTGTTAGTTGTGTCAGGTAGCTGTAGGGGTCACTTTTGTCGGCGATCAGGTCTGTCGCATGTGTGAGTTATGAGGGTCAGCGTCCATTATTCCAGGTATAAGTTGAGGTAGGGATTAGTTGTAATCCCCTTTGTTGAGATGTACAGAAACCAATGAAGACGGAGAATATAAGGTATGAGAATAAATAAATGCTTGTCCTGAGCCATGGATGTTAAGAATGGGTCGGTAACCTGTAGATAACTCCTCCCCCCTCCCTTTTGTCGCTGGTTTCTATTTGCTTTGAATCACTTTTCGATAAATTTATTTCATTTTGAAAATGCAAAAACCTGTGGCCTTTAGACCATTTTTATGTGCCTGCACACAAACTCTCTCTCACTCTCTCTCGCGCGCTCTCGCACACACGCTACACTTTCTCAATAATTCTGTCATGAGCACAATCTTAATAGCTGTCATACCATCAGAATTCACTGAGAGAACAAACTGTTTGTTTGTGTAATTTATTCCATACAAAATACTGGAATTGTTAAAAAGGTTAGCTAATTGAAGTCAATTTACTACTATTTAAAATATGAATGCCAACAAAAACATATTTACAAAAGATTTTTTTTTTTAAATTACAAATAATAGTTTTGTGTTATTGTAAATAGTGTTGTTTTAGGTCATAATTTTGATTAAACATTAGTTAGATTTATCAGTACATTTTTTATAATTTTAACTTGGAGATTTAGCTAAAACTAGTCAGAAAATAAATAGTATATTAAAATTGGAAGGAGTATTTTTATTACCCATAAGAATTCTTTTGCTCTAATACCCTTTTTGTTGTCGACTTTTCAGTTTTTGGTTTTTAATGCAAATTGTGCAGACCAATTTGTTTTTTACTTGTTCCAAAATTATTTATTTTTCCCTTCTGCAAGTTCAATCCAAAACATTATGGCAAATTTATATCATCTCATGTGGAAAGTTAATGCTGGGAAGGGAAATTACAAGAGTTAATGAGGATAGGTTGTCCCAAGTATATAATTGATATTATCAACTTATATCACTAATTTTTATTGAAACAATTATATTTATTATTGAAATATTATATTTAATATTTTATAAACTCTAATGACTTTATTAATTCAAAGTATTTTTATGATTTTTTTTTTTTTAGAAATCCTTACAACCCTGATTGTATGGGTTTGTACAAAGGCATAATCGATCCTGCAGCCGCTTTAGGGGGTTTTCTGGAGCCAGGTGAAGATTTATCTAAAAATCCAAAGTATGAAAAGGCCACTGCTGTCATCTTGACATTCCTTGTTAACAATTATCACAACAAATCTAAGCTTGATCCTGCATTGGAGTGGGAACTCAGGTAACTAACTAAATAGAATAATATTCTCCCTATCATTTTATTTATTTATAAAAAGTTTTATTTTATTTATTTATGGGCAATTTATCTAAAATGAAATAAAAAATTGCTGTAAATAGGAAAGTAAGAAAATGTATTCGCATCAACTCATTACCAAGTTGCCAGGAACTCTAGATCTGGCTTAAAACAAAAAGAGTTATTTAGATGTTTAAAAATATATTTTAAGCATAATTTTTCTACATTAAGTTGAAGTATATGACAATTATCATTGATAATCAGTCAGAAGATAAAAACTACCTGAACTAATATTTTTTGGAGAGCCCAATTTGTTTTTAAATTAGACTAAAACTAAACTGAACAAAACAGAATAAAAATCTAAAATTGAGCATTATTGAAGTCAAATATTTTAAAGAATTACTAACACTTTGGTCCCATAAGAGCAACTTCAAGCTAT
>KZ807240.1:21688-32666 GCA_000696205.2 Oncopeltus fasciatus
ATTTTAAATTAGTTAAGAGTTAATTGGTTTTTTGAATAGTGGGTAAAATTATATAGTTATTTAGTAAAAAGTATTCATTTTTGAAATGAATTATAATTAATAAGAGCAAATCAGTATAAATATTTCATCTGCAGATCACAATCAGGAAATTATTTTTTCCTTATGCAATTTGTTCAGGAGTTTATGCATTTGTATATTCAAAAAAGCTCCTAAATTCACTAAACCATTTCTTAAAATAAACTTAATCTTGAAAAGGATTATTAAAAGAATAATTTGAATTATATGATTAAGTTCTTTAAATACATTATTTATATTTATTTTGATAAATAGATAGATGAGATATGTTAATAAATTAAAGAAAAAATCTGGCCTATGACAGTTCTCTTGGTACTTATCATTCCATCTCAACCTCTATTACTTTTACAGTTTGAGCTAATGGTTAGAGCTATTAACCACATTGAAACAAAATATTTTATACTATTGTTTCAAAATCTTTTAAATTATTAACATAGTAATTTGTCTGTACATTTTTATTTTTCTCATTTTGCAACCCCTTTCAGTAAAAGGTGGTTTAATTCAAAATAACTCAAAACAATTTTTTTAATAATATGTAAAAGATTTACGAAGTGTTTGTTTTGATAGTACATTTATTGTCAGAAAATAATAATTTTTTACTCATTCTTGGTCAAAAGATTAGAATCATAAAATAAAATAAATATTTTTTCATTGAGATCTATTAACTAACTTTAATGATATATCAAAGTAAATTTTCTTTTTTTAAGTAACTTTGTTATTTCACTTATGGTTTTAATTAGAAAAAAATATATACAATTAAAGACAGATTTAGCTTTATTCCACTGATTTCATGGTTAAACAGAAGGAAATTTTATTGATATGACTTTTGAAATAATAAAAATTTATTAAATATTATAATAGCTTAGCGATTATTAATCTATTTATTAATTATGCAAATTATAACTAATTGTATAACAATCAATGGCAATTATTTCAATATAATTTAAGATTAACTTTTATGGCTTTCTAACCTGCTTTGCTTTATGCTAAAATCTGCATATGCTTAATGGTAGGTTCTGTGAAGCTGGATAAGATCTTTGCGGGATCACCAAAATCACCAGTAAGTTTGGCATATCACCCAGACACAAATACTATTAGCACAGAGCCTGTCGTAATAGAGAATACTCCTCCCATCGCCACTCAATTGGCAAATTACGAAGTTTTAAATGAGTCCATACTTCATGAACCCAAGGCAAGAAGGCCTGATCAATTCCTTTTTTATGACTCTAATAATTCGTGTGGAATGGAATCTACAAAGAACTCTTCAATTTCAAAAGAGAGCCATTTATCTTCACACATTGAAGGAATAACAGAGGACAATGAGCGCCAAAAGACATCTTTCACCACAGATGAAAGCAGGATCAAACATGAAGTTTCTTTTATTCAAGAAATACAAAAACAAGAATTATCTTATGCAAGAGAAAACTCTCCATTAAAGCAGGATACTTTTCAAGTTGATGAAGAGAACCTTAATAAAAGTATCACATGCTCAATAAATGAGACAGATAGGAATCGTATAGAAAAGCAACCTTCCTATGAAGTATCCAATAAAATTGAAGAAAATTTGCCATTAAGCTTTGATCAAAATGTGCCATTAGCTTCCTCAATAGTTGCCAAGGCAGATTTAAAAAATACAACTATACAAGATAATAATACTACTTCAGAATTTTCTTTCTTAGAAAAAGAACAAAACATGTCCTCTAAGCAAATTGCATCAAGCAAAACATTGGGCACAAGTGAAGTTAAAAACTTAAAATTTTGTCAAACAGAAACCTTTAGTGGTACTTATGAAAAATTGAATCGGGGAAAGCAAGAAATTCTCTTGCCAGAACTTGGAAGTGAAGAGACAAAAGAAAGCAAGGCAGAAGAAATATTTGAAAGTTTAAGTGAAAGAGAAGAAAAAAATGTAACTCAAGAATCTTTCACTGAGAGAGATAGTATCACTGCTGATGAGGAAGTGGAAGATTTATGTGAAAGAGAATTTAATACTTTAAGTTTAGAATATGAGAAAGTAGAGAAACCAGAAAATAAGAAACCAGCAGCTAAAGTGCCTGGGGCAGTACCCATATTTAAAGGCATAGATTTTACTGAAGTAAAAATACCCGAAAAGTCAAAGTGTGAAGAAAAAAAGCCACTTCGAAAACCTGGCTATGCAGTCCCTGGAGCAAAGCCATTATTTAGAATAGCAGGAGATATTCATTTATCCCTTAATGATTCTGCTGAGACAGACAAACCATATGAAAAAATACCTGTTAAGAGCTTAATAGACACATTTGAGCAAAGTACAAGACCAGTTATGAAATACAGGCAGATGCAGGATCGGATACCACCTGCTCTCTCACCAGACAAATTCCTTCATAAAGAATTGCACCAACCCAAAGAAATTGAGGAACTAAGTTATACAGGTACACAAAATTCATTTGATTCACAATCTTCACAAAGTATATTACACAAAACTGAAGAGAGTGTAAATAGGATGACGGATGAAGAAATTCTGTCTATACAACAACAACATGAACTTCAAAAACATAAAAAGGAAATTTATGATCAGCAGATGCAAAAATACAAAGAAGAGATGAAACAACTGTATGCTCCTAAGGCAAAAGTAACAGAAACTCTCCAATATTCACAACAGAAACTAAATTATTCGAGTAGCACAAAGGAAAGCTTTACAAATCAACAATACAGCACCACAAGCCACACTTACTTATCAGGAACAGATAGAAAAGAGGAAGCTCCAAGAAGTGAGTCAATAATGAAGTTATATCACTTATGCATTCTTTATTTTTCTACAACTAACATACATATTGTGTACATTGTCTTTACATAGAATGCTGAAGTTATGCATTTTGCTCTTTGTTGCATTTGTTTGAATGTAAATGTGATTTTATTGTGATATTGTTACTGATCTATGTAAATTCTTATTACCAGCATCCAACACTCGAATAAAATTGTTCATAAAAGGAATATGCAGTTCCACCTCAAGTTACCCAAGTTTAAAATATTTTTGTTTTTTCTATTTCTTCTACTGCAAATAAATTAAAATAAAACAAAATTAAGAGTTGCAGATCATTATTACAATCACATTAATTATAAATCGTAGTAACT
Organism: Oncopeltus fasciatus; assembly: GCA_000696205.2. Lineage (NCBI taxonomy): Eukaryota > Metazoa > Arthropoda > Insecta > Hemiptera > Lygaeidae > Oncopeltus > Oncopeltus fasciatus. Next base: position 24,872 of record KZ807240.1, read on the forward strand.
GCCAAATCATGTTAATATTCTAACCATTATGCATTCAACCCCATCCCCATCATTAACAATCTATTGTCACTTTACTTAATTTGTATCATTTTTACTTAAGACATTTACATTTTAGAAATGAAAAAGCTTTTCTTTTTTTTTTATGCATTTGTTGTGTTAAGAAAAAGAAGAAACAATATTAGAGGAAAGGATTTATGAAAGTATAAAATGTAATGTAAGGAAAAAGTATTTTTGTAGATTTATTACATTTTTTATGTAATGGAAACATTAATAATGTTTCTTAAAATATTCTAGATAGACAAAAGTGTGAAAAAGTGTAGTAAAATTATAATAATTGTTATGTTTGAATAAAATTAATTTATTCTTATTTATAAAACCTGAATGAGGAGAGCTTCTAGCCTAATAATCAGAACAGATTATTTTGTTTCTCAAAGTCAATCTCTGAAGTTCAGACATACTCCAAACAATAGGGAAGAATTTGTTATGAAGTCTATTTTGTAAATGTCAAGTGACTCTACCTTCTTTACCCATTGTTGTTTCGTGTTTAATGTGTGAAAGAATAAATTTTGTTTTAGAGCATCTTGATGCACATGTGTAAAGTGAGATCATATTTTGCTAATAAAACAAACTCCAATAACGAATTTAAAGTTTGAGACAGTGAAATTAGAAGAAATGCTTTTTATCCACCTTGGTCGCCAATCGCTGCTCAATGTATTTCAGTATTTTTAAAATATTTGACCAAAATCCCCTTCAAAAGAAAAAAAAGTTTCCATACCTCATTCTACAGATGTAAGAAGATAAAAGTGTATAAATAAATAAATTAAATTATAAATTAATTTATGAGTTTATTTAACAAAATTATTTGGTTTTATAGTTCTGATGATGCAATTAAGATTTAGCTTTATAATGAACTAGGCACCCCTACATTATTTAAATATATTTTAGCAGAAGTGNACAAACACACAATAACAACCAAACTATTTGATTTCTGAATCTGTGTATTTTATTCTGCTAGTAATGCCTCCATGTTTTTTTATTAATTTTAAATTAGTGATTACTTTCCTTGGTTTCTTCAGGTGGAACCTAGAGCCTCAATTTCAGTTTGAACCCCATAAATGATATACATAATACACATACATACTAATAGAGAAGTAAAGGAAGGGGGTGATTAAAATTATGAAATCTTTCTTTCCTGTTATTGTCAAAATTTCCTTTTCTACTCACAATAAATAGGCCTTTAGGTGGTTCATATTTTATCGGAACTTGAGAGATATCTTTTCTGAGGGTCTCAAAACATTTCCCAAGATCATTCACTTTTCTTGGGAAAAAAGATGCGAGCTTCTTTTCTAAATTATACTACAAAGAATAAAATAAACCCTTAAGAAGTAATTAATATTTCTATTTATAATTTAATAGCAAAATCTATGACCATATTCATGAACTCTTTCTCAGGCAAAGTAAGATCTTACTAGAAAACCAAATGTTTGGTAATTAATTTATTATTGCTGACCTTTTGACTTAACTTGTAAGTCATCATCAGGGCGATAGTGAATCAGTTTAGTTCTGCACTCTGAGATGTGACCATGAACCTCCCTCAGAGATCTCTCCAGATATCACCCTGATGATGACATTAACAATTACCAAACATTTTTGGAGTATTTTATTTTTCTGATCCTGGCCCAACCGAAACCATGACTAATTTCTCCAGTTATTTAGTTAAATTTTATCAAATTGCAATAAATTTTAAAATGAAGTTATCGTTGGCAGAATTTATAGTGGGACATTTTACTAATACCAGTCTGAAACATTAAGCATTTCTGAAAGAGGCCCAATGGTTTTCTAGTAAGATCATTTTTCACTGCATTAACTTACTTCCATTCCTGTATGGCAAGGAAAATGAATCTATAAAGATTAGATAAAGAGAGAAAAGCTGATCTAAGTAAGAAATATAAAATCTTCTTATGAATAAATAATTAAATACATATACATACACATACTTCTTGACTTAGATACATGTATGTAGTATAATTAGTTATTTCTTTTTCAGTAACTTCAACAAGTATTTTTAAATAACTTTTAAGAAAAAATAAATAATGGGAATCCTATAATACAAAAGGAATTTTGTCATAAATATATTGCACATGTATTATATAGGCTTGATGCACATAGACATTACTATGACAGTGTGTTCATACCATTTACTCATAACATTCAGTTGTTTGTAACTTTAAAAAAAATTTAATGGACCAAAAATACATTATTGTTTTCCAGGAAGCCAAATGTATTTGAGTTTTTCTTTTGCTTATAATGATCCAATATTATAACAAAATACTTGATAAAAAAAAGGGAAATATGCCAAGTAATTAAAGAATCAAGTTTACCTTTATGTAATGTATAAAGCAATACTCCATTCATGAAGTTAAGTCACTTTAAAAAAACCGAAATTTGACCAATCTGTAATTCTAAAATTCATAACATTAGACTTTAGAAGTAAAAATTTCTCTATAAAAACATATAGTACAAAATATTTTACTAAATATGAAAGTTAATTTTCCCTAAATGTAATATAACTGCTAACTGTGTGAATGCCTTCGGAAGACCGATACACAAACCACTGTTTGTTTAATATATAATAAAATAGTGACTTGTATATTTACTTAATAGAGGGTAAGCCCATAAAATCTATCAAATAATCTTTCTTCCATTATATTTCATGAAAATAAGCTTAAAATTATTTTTTTAAATAATATATTACTATTCAATAAATAATAGCTTACTTTCACGTGAGAAATCTATTGAAGCTGCATTAAAATGGAAGAAAAAATACAATTTTATTAAACAGTAGTATTATTATTATTCTCAATTTTAGGTCTTCACAAATACCATTACATTTGGGATAGAACAGTTTGGCAATTGAGAGATACGCAATTCTCCAATGCCACATTTGTTTTAATGCTATCTTGTGTTTTTTTTAAAGATTGTGTCTATGATTTAAAGTTTTATCAAACAGTATGAATATTTTTCTTCTTTATGCTTGATGACTGTGTTTGTCTTCTTCATTTTCTTTTAATCTTCATTATAGGAGAGTTATTCAACTCCATAGCAAGTACATTAAATAGAAAGAGTGAAATATATGACTTTTCTTTTAATCCTCAATATAGGAGAGGTCTTCAACTCAATGGACAGTACAATACATAAAATGAGTAAGACACAATCTTTTAATCTTCATTATAGAAGTGCTCTTCAGATTATTATACAAAATACCCACCAATGAAATAGGAGGGAAATATTTGATCAAAATTTATCAGAAAATAATCAGTTTCAGACATTTTTTTTTAGTTGTACAATTAGTTGTAAACTTTAAGTGCTTTGACAGCTTTAAGAAAGAAGCAGAAGTTTAAGGTTGGGTAGTGATCTGCAGAACCTCGCTCTTAAAGTAGAAAAATAAGCATCTTGTCATAGGAAGCAGGATCTGAACATAAGACCTGCTGATTTTGGCTAAGTTTATGGCTTCCTGACATCAAATTGTGCAAAATTTAATTGACAGAACCTAAGGATAAGGACTCTTGATAAAATTTTTAGAAATCATTCAATGATTTGAAAATTATTATTCTTAAAATCAAAACCAGATATTAACATTTTTTTTAACCTTACATACTTAAACCTCTAACTCTTTAATTTCTGAAGTATTATTTGTATTTATTCTATTTGGTGGTGATTAAAAGGAGAGTTTAATATAATCTACTTACATCAATAAAGAATTTTTAAAAAAAATTTTTCAGCTTATTTCTTTATCTGCACAGATAAAAAAAATATATTTTTAACAGATTATTATTCATTTATGTATTATTGATTTAGGCACTGAAGCACCAAAAACAGCATCTTCATTTGTAACCCAGCAGTCTTGCGGTGGGGCCCAACCACAAGTGCTTCAAACTCAGCCTTCTGTCAACCTTGGTTATGGTAGCGTGAATAATTTCAATACAGCACCCAGGGGTTGGCAAAAAAGTATGTCCTACTACAGGCCGATCACCTTCAATCAGCCAACAGCAGCCTACACTGATTTTTAATTGGATGATTTTCCCTATTGAGTAAAAGTTTATTTCCATATTCAAAAAAAAAAAAAAAAAAAATAGACAGATAGGCACTTTTTGAATCATGAAAACATTGATTTCATAGATTGATTGATTTTATTCAAAAATTATTAATTGATCTTGGAGAAAATATCAATAATAATGAACTGTTATTGCTATCGATTAATAATACTATATATTTTCATTAATCTTATTTTAATGAGATCCAAAATAACCAAGGATCCCTAAAACAATTATGTTTACATTTTTTGGGCCAGTTGTTTGGCCATGAAATTTTAGACTATTTATTATTCGAATATCAGCTTTGTTTATTTTGTAAAATATAATAAAAAAAGGACAATTAAAAATTATTTAACTGTAAAAACTTTCACTTATTCAGAGTGTAATTTAAGAAAATAAACCTTATTTTTATTCTTAGATAAATAAATATAAGTAAAGTTAGTAATATAACTTTTAATTTGTAAATAGAAATAAGATTTTTTTTTTCAATTTATTTCCCATTTTATCATTAACAATGTACCTAAAAAAAGCTTTGATTAAGTCCCAAAGACAACTAATGATTTAACTTTTTAACTTTATTACAACTTATAGCATTTCAACAATTTTATTATTTTTTAAGTTGTGTCTTAGAACCCATCATGTATTTATTTAAAGCTAAACATAAAATATAAGTTTTGACAAATATATACGTAATTTTGATGCATTTTAAAGACTCATTCCTTCTTAACCTAATATCAAGAAATGAATGGATATCAATGGTTGTATTATTGTATACTTTCTGTCATTAGATTTAGAAAAAAAAAAAAAAAACCATTGAAATAAGAATATTTCTTCTTTCTTTGTTTTACACTGTCTTGGTAGGTAATCATCAGAGCTAAGAAAATTTTCAAAGAAAAGCAGGAAAATTAAGTCACTAATTTACAGTAATAATTAGGATAGCCCGCAAAGCCTAAAATTTGATCACTCTTTATGCTTCTCTTTGTTCTTTTCTCTAGCCTGATTGCTAACATACTGTGATTTTTCAATGAAAGTTAATTATGTCCAATGCATCTTGAAGGAGTTATACTGATGGTAACGCAATTACAATCAAATTAGTACCATAGTAAGATCTATGACCTCATAGAGCATTGCTTTTAGTGTTTGGGTTTCTTATGAAAGTAAAAAATTTGTTTCTTTCTATGTGAAATGCCTTGCAGCTAGCAGTGTGCTAGGGGAAGTGTTCCCTCTTGGACTCCCTTTTTTTTTTTGCATACAAGAAGAGGAGAGTGTGGAACCTATACAAATTTGAAATTCTCCCTGAGACATTAGACTGTCAATATATTTTAGAATATGACCTTGTTCAATCAAGCAGTCAATTACAAATCTTATCCAGACTCATTGAAATGCAGATTTATATCAATGAACATTGCTATTAATTTTGCTTAAGGGAGAAGGCTCTATGAATTGGTTTCAGGTTGTCTAGTGTACTGCGAGAGGTACTTGAGTCAATCAGGCTGCAGACGGTTTTTCTCAATGATCCAATCCATTCTTTTAAATATATTTTTCTGAAGCATTTAGGTTAATTCTTAATTAATTCTGCAATTAGCGGGGTTTACTTTTTTGTGGAAATTGAATGCTGATTGATTTTTTCCAGATATCAGGAATTTATCCTTAAACATAAATTGGGTATACATAATTTAATATTATGGCTTTTTTTTTTGCTGGGAAAGATGTTTTATAAAACTAATGCAGACACTGTCAGGTCCAGGAGAAATGACTTCAAGCTTTCAACGCTTCTGAAAAATTTTAGGTGTGAAGGCAAGTTCATATTCTCTAAATATTATTTTTTTGTGGTATTTAATCCCACGTATATTTTAACAATTTTTAGCGCAAGGGAACAGAATAAAAAACTAACTTTTCATAAGGTCCTGGCTGGGACAGTTAGACTTATGTCGAATATTCATAAAATCTGGTGTGCATTTCGCATTTGAAGAAATATTTTGGAAGTGGGTTCCAATATCTTTTTTCGGAACATGTGCAAAAAAGTCGCATTACTTGAGCATAAGATAGTTTTTGTGTTATTTGTATTTGTTCCTGGGACAGATGTGTGAGCCCCGCTACTGTACTTACATTTGGGATGTTATTGTATGTCTTTTTCTAGTGTTTTCAGATATTATGTATATGTTATTATTTCTCTACTTTTGGATGATCTTGCTCCATGACAAATTTTAAAATTTATTTACAAAATGCTGCAAGTTCATAGTCTTTTTATAAAGCTACTCCCAGGAGTACGACAATGGATTTAAAAAATTTTAACTGAATTTGAGGGCAGAAACTTCAAGTAATAGAATCTTTAGATAAAACGTGACACTTTGAATAGGCTGATATTGTTGAACATTTTGTTCTCTTCATAAGGAGATAGAGACATAGTGATATTTTTTTTATTATCCCATTTACCTCTTGGCAAGTTAAAATGAAATTTGGTATTATTTTTAATTATAGCTTTGGGTGGTTTTGGGTCTATCGAATCAAATATTTCCAAATATTTACAAAAAAAAAAAAAAAAAAATTTCAAAATAAATGGGTCAACGAGAGGACAAAAAAAAAAAAAGAAAGTAAAACAGCTCAAAGTGGTGAAGAAATAAATAAATAGAATGAAGAGAGTACTTTCCTGAAAATTCAGGCGAATAGATAACAGTGCAGGGTCACTCACAGTAGGTCTTGTCTCTCCAACGTCTGAATTGATACTGGGCAATCAGTTTTCATATCCTGATTTCTTTACATTAAAATAAAATGTAAATGAATCTAATTTTGAATTATATATATATTAGGCAAATAAATCTACTCAAAATAATTGATTTACTATTTAACCAATGAAATTTTGACTTTGTATATCAATGTTTTAGAGATACATTTTATCAAGAATTAAATAAAAGCCTCTCCAGTGCAATAGGATAGGGTAATTATCTACAGTTAGACCTTCCCTTCATGACTAAAGTGTTTGCATAAGAGATCAAAGAAAAAAAAAAGTTACATCAAAGTTAAATATTTTAATTAATTAATTAAAATCTTTTCAACAGACAGACACAATGAGAAAGACGAGAAGATATTAATGAAGAATAGAGGGTTTAAATTGGAATATTCAAATAATTTATTTGACAAGTTTAACAATGAAAAATAACAAAATTACAAAAAATAAATATTAGTCTCATTGATCCTTCCCCACTATTTTAGGCTAAGTGTCCACAAAGCCTTGTTGCGTGCTGTTCTCCATTTCTTAAATAAGAGGTGGTTGAGGCAGATTATGAACTCATCAAATGAAGGAAATGCCATTTACCAACTGAAAAGAAAGCAGTGCAATTTCATCAAATAAGCAGCTGTTATAAAATTTATGCAAATGAATAGTGAAGAAGCACACACACACAAGAAAACAACCTTAGTTAATTCTAGAAAATAAATTTATAAAATATAAGGATTAAAACATAATTACATGAACTAATAAGTTTAAATAATTTTACAAACAAAAATAAAAACCATTGAAAATGGCTGAAAAATTACTTAAGTACACAAAAAAAATGTTCCTTTTAATATTAAATAATAATATAATAGTAAGCACTAATGACCACTGGCAGTCGATGTTATAGTATAATTAATAATTTATTATTATAGTAATAATTAATAATTTATCTGTTTATTTCAAATTAATTCTATTCTATCTTATT